>JANHJO010002972.1:165485-175635 GCA_032468235.1 Pseudoxyrhopus heterurus
TAAACCCACGGGAGGGGGAAGGAGGAGGAGGAGGAGGAGGAGATTGGGATAGGGTGATGTTTATCTTTGGTGCCAAGTTTTAATGCTTAGAGTTTTAATAGATCTACTGTATGCATTGTGTTGTTATGATTGATTGAGGAGAAGGAGGATATTTCTCTTGAAATTTTACAGAGACAAGGGAGCCAAGGGGAGAGTTGTATAATGAAAAACAAGGACCATCGTGTGCAACTCTTAGCCACTTCATAGTGGCATTCACAATTCACCATTTCAATTTGCATTTGAATGAATTTTTCAGAGAAAAGCACTTTGTATCGAATCAAACAAGAACTTGGGGGTGGGTGAGAAAATGAATGTGGATTTTTTTTCTTCTGCCCAACGCATGGGATTCTTTTACAATAATCCAAAGGGATGCTGTCCAAGTACACGACAATGGGAAGAGATTGTCAGGGAGACTGATGTAAACATACGTCCATTTAGTGAAAGTTTTTTTTTAAAACTGATCACAGGAATTTGCCGCCCAAAGTTATATTTCCGTTATCCGTCATTTACTAAACAACACTCCCTTGTGAAATGATCTACTCCTGATAGTGGGGCCACCAGAAGTACATGTTAAGTGCTTGCTATAGGTGAATTATTAACCACACCAGTAACATTCCCCCTAACATTGATAAGATGCACACTTGATCTGCAACCAGTAAAATGCCTTCCTTCGGGTGGAAGCTATGAGTAAATAAAGCAGGATTGGTTTATGGTTGTAGATGGATGAATGGGAGTGTATATGTGTGTGTAACATTTATTATTTTTATCCTTGGTTGTTGCCACCCTGAACTATTAGGAAACGAGAAAAAATAGATTAAGACAGGTAGATAATACATTGTAATGATGGTTCCAGCGCTCATATACAAGTCTGTTGCCTAAAGCTGAGGGGAATAAAAGACAATTCACTATGCATTTGACCATGGACTCCCAAACAAACTCATCACCACCGATCCAATTTTCTTTATTATTTGTTTCTTTATCATGGAGATTTAAAAAGGTTACTTTACTTAACACTGACTCGGAGTAGAGTGTAAGGAAAGTCAATATACTTCCTAATGGTGAGTTTGGTTCTGGCCCAGTAGTGTGGTGCAGAAGTCCAGTGTTGGAAGAAATACCCAGGTCTAGTTCCAAGCCAGGAGAAAGGCACTGGAGACAAAATGGAGGCTGGAGGCTGATTGGAAAGATGGTTTAATGATGAAGCAGAACCGCATCGGTAGTTGAGAGTGGGGGGAGCTTATACCTTCTCTTGGGCTTTGCACTTGAACTTCCTATTCCTATGCAAGAACATGTATTCTATTGGCTGTTGTCAGACTCCCATGGGGTCATGTAGGGGTTATGTAGGGGTCATAGCTGGCTCTATAGGCAAAGTACAAATCCTAGGTGTTTGTCTGAGCTAAGTTTGGTTGAAATTTCTGAGGGTGATGCAATGAAAGGGCTTGTGTTCTGAAAGGGTGTTGGGCAATTCCTATTGTGGCTTAATGCCTTTCATCCTGTTTGGGCTCTTGGGTGAGGGTATTTGCTTATGAATAGAGCTATCTATCTCTTTATCTCTTAAGTGCTGACATCTGCTGTGGGTTATTAAGAAAAGGTGGGGGCTGCTTTCTCCCTCTAAAAAACATGTTTCTCCATTTCTCACTGAGGGAAATATAATATTCTGCCTTTTTAATATTTCTCAAAATATTTCATTCTTGTAGGAGAGGGGTGGGTGTTAACTTTCTACAATGTAAAGTCTTCCAGACAATCTAAAACCTTGTAATATCATAAATCTGTGTTTTTCTGCTTTCTTAAGCAGAAAACATGATGGCATCACATATGTCAAGATTTCATTTGGGAAATGATGTGATTTGCCTCAGTTGTATCATGATGTCATGGCTGAAATGAAACCCAGTATAAGAGTTATCTAATTTGTACAATGACTTCACTCTTCCCATTTACAGATGCCCCTGACTGCATATGTCCACAGGAATACCAGTTTTACGCTTGGGATGAAATGGGTAGAAGTCTATGGCTGCCAGTGGCATTTTGAATCACCAATAAGATGAAAGAATGAAGAGAACTTGGCAAAAACTGAAATATATTAATGTAAGTTGTTATGAGGGTAAAGAAGATAATGCTGATGGATAAATGCATGATGTAAGATCTAGGGAATAAGAGGTAAAAAAATATTTTTAAAACAACAACAGACAGATAGTGTATGTAAGCAGCTCAAATAACATCTCCTAATTCATCAAAATATAAGAAGGAGAAGGAGGTATAACATAGATGTGCAAATTGTTTTATTGTAGTCATTCTCAATAAAAGTACTTTTAGCAATTCTGTGGAGCTGATTTCTTGGTCTGGTCTTCCTGGTGGGTTGAATGTTTATATAAACTGAGAGGCAGAAATGAAATTTAATAATAAAACAACCTTAAATGATAAATGGTCATTTCTTCCCTAGTCAGAATAATTGAAGAACTCCTTGTCCCTTGATGCATCTTTGTGCAGAGTGACAGGCATCAGTGACCTTATGACACACAGCAAGGCTTTAAGAATTCATAAAACCTGCTAATAAAAAGTGGAACTTGTACACTTATTGTGTTTATCTTTTGATTTGATTTTTGTCATTCAGGAACAAGATAATCTCTCATACATCACTAAAATGACAATGTGAAAGTGTGCTGTTGCAAAATGGTGTTTTCCAGGAATTAGACGATCCATGAAGACTATCGATATAGTTGCCATTTTCTCTTCACTGAAATCTCCTCCATGCCAAGAATAAGACTTCCTGCCTCACTTATTCAATGATATTTTGGATAATGGAGTTTTGTCGCAATTTAGTGTAGTTTTTTTTCTCATGAGCAAGTCCATAACCCACCCCATTTTATCCAAAAAGTGCCCAAATTCCCCATAGAAGTTTGGAGGGAGAGCAGAATTGTCTTCAGGGTGGAATACAAAGAAGAAGACTTTTCTCAGTTCACCTAATTTAATCTCCTGGCAACATTCACCAGATACACTATTTGGAAGAGATATTTCCAGGTATATCTTCCAAAAATTATTACAGCTGCATCTAGAAATACAATGTTATTCTCACTTTCACTTACCACTGGAACCAAGCAGAGCCAGAAATAGAAAGATGAGTCTGGGAACTAGTCCAAGATATTAAAAGTGTCCCTGTAAATAATCTGTGGAATTCACAGTCATTTCTGGCTTATTTAAAACAAATGTTTCCTTCTCTATTTTTAATAAATATTTGTCCTTTAATTAGAAGAGATGAACAATTTAAAAGGTCAGTGTCAGTATTAGAAGAACCTAAAAGTCAGAGTTGAATTATTCTTACCTTTGCTTACGTCACATATTCCTATGTGTGCCTAGATAGATGTCTTTAGTTAGTAACTGCAACTGTGTCAGATGAACATAGAAGCCTTTTTCTAGTAGTACTAAAATAGAAATACTCTGTGCAGACGGAGGGAAAGGCTGCAAGCTTTCTTTGCCTCCTTCCCTGGCCTTCATCATCTCTTAAAATTCTCCATATCATTGAGGATCTTGGAAAATCTGGCTGCTCGCCATTTTGCCTCTGAATACAGAAGAGCCGTTGATGGAAAGAAACTTAAGAATGAATCATGCTCATTCAATCCAAGGGTTGTTGTTTTTTCTTTGCTACAGCAACCATGACAACAGTTATTCATTTATTAAACAGTGGCTGGGATGTCAGCCAAGCACCCAGTTAGAGGAGAGGAAACAACAAAGATGCTGGCATTTTTTTAAACAATCCAAGGAAGACCTATATTTAAAATGGTGTGTAATTTCTATAATACCCCCTTAAAAGAAACCTTACTTGCATTTATATTTCCTGGAAGAGGAGTCATATGAGATACATGGAGTTAAATTAATCACTGCTACCTGAGCAACTTGTATCTTCAAGGCTGTCAAGGTGATAGTGATAGAACAAGGATTGCCACTTAAGCCCTTCAGAGAATGACTGTACAAACATATCTATGGAAAAGGAGAACTGGGAAAAATATTTTTTTCTAAGTGCTCATCTTCGGGTCCCCCTAATCACAGAATAGAAATCAGTAAGTCAGGGGTGTCCAAAGTTGGCAACTTTAAGAATTGTGGATTTCAACTCCCAGAATTCCCTAGCCCCATGGCTGACTGGGGAATTCTGAGGCCATCTTGGAGGCTTCAGGGTTGCCAGTCCACAAGTCTTAAAGTTGCCATGTTTGAATAACTCTGCAGTTAGTTCTCATGACATTCATTTGTGATCTGTGCTCATATCTGAGCAGCTTAAAGTTATCTTTAGCTAATCTGTCTTAAAACAAATATTTTCCTTTTTCTGCTAAGACAATTTTTCCCTAGTTATGATGAATATGATTTATTTACCATAGATATGATTGATTTCATCATACAGTGATGGGGATCCTACAGTCCACTTAAAGCTGGTTGCATGTATATTCCCTCCTTTTTGAGACATGGTTGCTGGGTATTACCCTATGCGTTTGGTTGTCTTGGGCTGGAGAAGACAGAGAACAGGCCCTTGGCTTCTACAACCTTCATGCACATCATTCCCCAGCCTCATTACTAAATCAAAATAGCAAGAAAGCAAGAAATTTATGGAGCATCCTTTGCCAATTCTTGATAGGACTGGTAAATTGCACTTTAATATAATTATCCGGCTGTGCCTAGGATCTAGTTAATACATTTCAAGAATATGTTTTTTTTAATAACCAAGACAAATACCAATTCATTTTTGTAGCATCCAGAAAGGCAATTCACAGTGTCCATAATCCTTAAAGCATGGAAGGAGCACTTCATCTGGCCTACAGTCTAAAGTAAGGCCCATTCTTATTCCTTGGACTGAGCAGCCATTGCTGAGAATTCTGGTTTCCTTGAGATAGTATCCTTCTAGAATTTTATTTATTTTATTTTAGAAAATGTATATAGCCGCCTCCTCACTCACAGCAACTCTAGGCAGCTTACAGACAGTAACATACTATTCTATAACACACAATAGAAATAATAAAATAAAATAATAAATAAAATAAAATAATAAATAAAATAAAATAATAAATAAAATAAAAACAATAAAAACAATATACCCCCCTCCCATTATAGCCCCTATTTGATGGGCTCCCTCACACTCTGGGTACCCCAGGCTCACTGGCACAACTATGTCTTCAGGGCATCCAAAAGACTGCTAACTTGGGAGGGGGGCAGTCTTATTTTTTGCAGGGATGATGCTCCAAAGGGAGGGAACCAACACAGAGAAGGCCCTTTTTCTGTGTCCCACCAGAGGTACCTCCTTAGGGGACGGGGCCCACAAAAACAATTTTGCTTCCCTTATCCTTTTCCCACCCTCAAAGATAAACTAAAATATCAAATACTGCATTTTGAGTCCATTATCAACCTGCATCTTTCCCCTTCGGAGAAGGCACAGGGCTCTCTCCCTGATTCCAAAACTTTCCTTGGTGGGATTAATTTGAATGGTGGTTCTTGGAGTTGCTAGTTGATAGGAGGATTCTTGAGCAACTACTTTCTTATCCTTTGTTGGGCTGGAAATACCATTTCTACTTTTTGAAAGATATGACATAGATAATGTAGTTGGATGCCATTATCAGTAGGGAGAACTAGGGAGGATCTGCTCCCTATATAATATTCTAATCACACTGAAGACCTCATTCCCAAAGTTCAGCGATATTTGTAAGACAGGCTAGAATGGATCATGTTCATTACAGGTAGTCCTTATTTATTGACTGCAATGGGGGCCAAAAACTAGGTTACTAAGAGAGCCAGTTGCTAAGTGAAAAGCATGTGATTGTGATTAGAATTATGACATGACTTCAGACTTCAGTTCTTTGCTTCTTGCTACTTCTTTCAAGTGAACTGGATTTCTTCTCTGTGAGGAAATCTTGGTATGGGGTAAATAAGTAAGTGAAAATAAGAACAGAGAGATATTGCAAAGGTTTTAAATGTAAGGACTTTTTTTAGCATCACTTTGAATAGTCACTAAATGTTGCTAAATAAGGACTGGAATCACCGTGTAGGCTGGTGCATGTTTATCTAATTACAATTTCTGTGCAGCATTAGGGCAAGAAGAAGAGGTGAAAGTCTTGAGGCTTAGTTTCTTAGCATTAGAGATTTGCACAGAAACTCAATTCCCCTTTTAGAATCAAGAAAGCAAAAACAGTTAAGGAGAAAAAGCTATTTTCTTTCTGAAAGGATTTGAATTAGAGCTATTAAATTTGGACAATCAGTAGATGGTGGTAAATAAAAAAAAATTTCTGTATTTCTTTTCTGACAGTAGAAATTAGGATCCTTGCAACTTAGACCTGGCAGTCTTAACTTATACTTACTGGTACTTCTGAGATGCTTTGAGAGAAAACCAAAAGTATGTTTAAAGAATGCTGACACCTAGTGGCTGCACACTACTCAGACATCCTGGCCTTTAACAAAAGCTAGCCAATATAGATTTCTCCAATCTGGTGTCCAGTTCTGGTTTAGCTGGTGATTAAGTTACAAAAACCAAGCACCATAATTTGGGTAAAAAAAGAGACAAAGAATAATATGTTTCTTGGAAGTAAGGCACTCACAGTGTTGCTAGTTCTTATGATCAGAATTATACAACTATTGTTTCTTGATAAAAGTGACTGCGATGGAAAACAATGCAATTGGTGTTCTTGAGAATAAAATCAGAACCAGTGGATGGAAAATACAGGAAGCAGATGGCAGTTTTGGAGAAATGTTTTATTGGAAATAATATCACAGTTGTAATGGGGTCTTTAACAACACTGACATAAACTGGGAGACAAACTCTGCATCAAGTGGGAGATTGAACAGATTCCTGACCAACCTAGCTGAGAATTTTGTCATCCAAAAGGTAGGGAAGGAAACTAGAGGTACAGCTATACTTGACCTAATTCTTACTAACAGAAAAGAAGTGATAGAGGGTTGAAGTTGCCAGAACATTAGGGGAGAGTGACCATATCATATTGACATTCAATATAATAGAAACACAAACAACAGAACATAATCGAACCAGTGTTTTAGACTTTAAGAAAGCCGATTTTAACAAACTTAGAGAGAGCTTGAGAATGATTCCATGGATGAAAATATTAAAAGGTAAAACAACTCAGGAAGTTTGGGAAACTCTGGAAAACATATTATAAAAGCCCAGTACAGCTCACAACCACTGAAAAAAGAAAAACAAGAAATCCAATAAGAAATCATCATGGTTACAGAAATAACTCTCTGATAAACTGAAACACAAAAAGGATAAGTGCAAAGATGAAATCAGGAAAACTAAGGCTCAGAATGAAATAAGACAAATTTCAAAAATAATAAAAAAGTTTCTTTCAACATATAAAAAAATAAGAAAAAATGCAAAGAAATAATCGGAGCACTAATGAATGAAGATGGCAAGGAAGTAACAGGCAGTAGAGAGAAAGCAGAGCTACTTAATTAATTCTTTGCATCTGTCTTCACATAAAAAGATAATACAACCCAATCTTCCAAAAACATAATTATAAAAGACAGTCTAGGAATACAAATTAAAATAAGCAAGAAAATGGTAAGAGAACACCTGTCTGATCTTGATGAATATAAATCACCAGGACCTGATGGATTACATCCCAGAGTTCTGAAGGAGCTGCCAGATGTTATCTCAGAATTATTGTACCATATCTTTCAAAAATCCTGAAGCACCAGGGAACTATCTGAGGATTGGAAAAGCGCTGATGTAGTTTGTATCTTCAAAAAAGGAAAATATACAGATCCAGGAAACTACAAACTAATTAGCCTGACATCAATATTTGGGAACACCCTGGAAAAGATAATCAAGCAACAGAACTGTGAACACCTAAAAGCAAGCAAAGTTATAACAGAAGCCAACATGGGTTTATCAAAAACAGATCATGCTAATGAAATCTTATTTAATTCTAAAAAAGTGACTAAATTAGTGGACCAGAAAAATCCAGTAGACATAGTATACCTGGATTTCAGTAAGGTATTTGACAAAGTAGGCCACAACCTACTTCTTGGTAAGCTAAAAATGTGGAATAGACAGCATCACCACCAGATGGATTTGTAACTGTCTGACAAATCACACTCAACATGTAATCCTCAATGGAACCACATCTACATGGAAGGAGATAAGCAGTGGTATACCCCAAAGTTCCATTTTAGGCCCAGTACTCTACAACATTTTTATAAACAATTTAGATGAAGGGATAGAAGGGGAATTCATCAAATCTGTAGAAGACCCTAAACTGGCAAGAATAGCCAACACTGCAGAAGATAATCTTAAGATCCAGATGGATCTCAACAGACTTGAACATTTGGCCCTATCTAATGTAATGAAATTCAATCTAGAGAAAAGTAAGATGTTACACTTAAGCAAGAAAAATGAAATGTACATGTACAGTTTAAATGAAACCTGGCTCAATAGCACTAACTGTGAGAGGGATCTTGAAGTCCTAGTGGACAAACACATAAATATGAGCTAGCAGTGTGCGACAACAGCAGTTGCATTAACAGAGGGATAGAATCAAGATCATGTGAAGTATCACACTTAGAATACTGCATCCACTTTTGGTCACCGTTTAATAAAAAAGATGTAGAGACTTTGGAAAGAGTGCAGAAAAGAACAACAGAGATGATTAGGGGGCTAATTGAAGGCTAAATGTATGAAGAATGGTTGCAATAATTGGGTTTGTCTGGTCTAGTGAAAAGAAGGACTAGGGGGTTGACATGATAGCAGTGTTCCAATATTTGAAGGGAGGGCAATTTATTTTCTAAATCAAAGAAGAGGCAGTCAACCTATTTTCCAAAACACCAGAGGGCAAGAAGAAACAACTCATGGAAACTAATCAAGGAGAGAAGCTAAGAACTTAGAAGAAATTTTCTAATAGTGAGAACAATTAGCCAGTGCCTTCAGAAGCTATGGAATGGATGCTCTACCACTGGAGGTTTTAAGAAGAGACTGGATAGCCATTTGTCTGGAATGGTATAGGGTACTAGATAGCAGGGGGTTGGACTAGAAGACCTTCAAGGCCCCTTCCAAATGTGTTATTCTGTTATTTTGCTAATTATTTAATAGAGGAACAGATTGAAAAGTTGACAAGCTTGATTTTGCTTGATATATTACATATGAAACACGGACTATGTGTGGGGATGCTGTAGATCACTTGAAACTTTCAAACTTTGTGACCCCCTAAAATGTTAAATGAATTTGTGTGACAACTTACAATTGTAGAAAATTAAATCATTTCATTGAGATAAACCAAAAAGCAATCCAACTTAAAATGATGCTTCTTAATGGGGTAGGTAAGTTTTCCTAATTTTGCATGATTTTTCATATCTGATTTTCATT
The DNA here is from genome assembly GCA_032468235.1 of Pseudoxyrhopus heterurus. NCBI lineage: Eukaryota > Metazoa > Chordata > Lepidosauria > Squamata > Pseudoxyrhopus > Pseudoxyrhopus heterurus. Next base: position 174,868 of record JANHJO010002972.1, read on the forward strand.
TCTGAGGACATCCACTTTATTTTCTAGTTCTATGTTTATTTTTTATCAATTTTTCGCTCCTTATGGCAGCAACTCTAGAAAAAGGCTGTTGTAATCATGATATGTATAAATCCAATGATATAGCAGTTTTAAAAGTATTGTTAATAAATAAATATACTCAGAGCCTCTTCACTTAATTTTATTTAGCAATTTTGTAAACTAATCCAAAGTGTAATAAAATATATTGTTGGTAATTTTATTTATGAGCATGTTTGTATCAGTTTGGCATCTGTTAAAATAATATAAAAATATTCTAAATTCCTTAGATCAAACAGTTCTAAACACTACAAAGACTATGAATATATGAACCATGCTACCAGACAGACCAGATGCACAAATATTTTCCAGACAAGCTGAATCCATCAGTGATATTGCCATTATCTAAAAGTTCTGTCCATGTCAATCGTTTTGAAAACCAAAATGTATAAATACATTGTTAATTAAACATCAGTCAAAGCCAATTACAAATATTTGTCACCTTTGACAAATATTCATATAAACATTCTGTAAAAATATGCAAATATGAAAAGGGTATTTCAAAATGACACTCTATAACATGAATAGAAATTTAAAGAATATGGTATTGATGGTGGATCATAGAACCCTTGGATTTTGTTAAGAAAATGAAGCACATAGAAAACCAGTTCCTAAGTTCAGAAATGAGTGACACGGAGGCTCAGTGGCTAAGATGCTGAGCTTGTCAATCAGAAAGGTTGGCAGTTCAGCGGT
>JANHJO010002972.1:213592-232736 GCA_032468235.1 Pseudoxyrhopus heterurus
GGGGGGGGGGGGGGGGGGGGGCGCCAGCAACAATTTCTACCACCGGTACGGGCGTACCGGGGCGTGTAGGCTGAATCCCATCACTGCTTCAAACCCCTCATCTAGGTCATTTATGAAAATGTTGAAGAGCACTGGGCCAAAGACAAAACCTTGAGGTACTCCACTGCATGCTTCTCCCCATTTGAGTGAGTGCAGTTAGTCAGCCAGTTGCAAATCCATCTGGTGGCAGTTCTATCTTTTTGAAGATTGGAATCATATCATCTCTTTTCCGGTCTCTGGCAGTTCCCCCATGTTCAAGGAGTTCTGAAAGATTTCATAGAATCATAGGGCTGGAAGGGAGCTTGGAGGTCTTCTAGTCCACCCCCTGCTCAAGAAATGAGTTCTTATCCTGGACAAATGATTGTCCAAACCTCCATCAATGGGGTACCCATAAGTCCAGGATGCAAGCTGTTCCATTGATTAATTGTTCTCAATGTTAGGCAATTCCTCCTTATTTCCCGGTTAGAATCTTTCTCTGACAAACTTCTACGCATTGTTTCTTGCCCGCTCTCAGATGCTATGAAGAATAAATCGATGCTCTCTTCCCTGTGATAGCCCTTCTTCAGGTAGATGAGTAAATGAGTTGTGTTTCACTGTTTCTAATTCAGAAAGATCAGGTGCATTATCTGGAGATACCACGAAAGCCTCAATTATTTCCACCAGGAGCATATATCACCAGTTGTAAGCCAATGATGCTTCTTCCTAGCTATTGTAGTCTATGGATCGGTAACCTAATGCCTCAATCATTATATTATGCTACATGTTGAGATACATTTATTCTTAGTCCAGTAGCTGCAGCTGCAGTTGATGCAAATTCAGCCATCAGATTGTTTAGAGGAATCTCTGACTATATGCCCTCTCTCAGAGAAACTCAATTTGTATGCCATTGACTTATTTTATTATTGCCTCAGATCCAGATAGTTCTTTATGAGATGTAAAAACATAAACAGCATATTCGGTTGTATACAACCAGGATATCTGATTGATAGGCTTCACAATTAGAAATGGATCCATCATTAAGCTCACCACCTGAGGTCATCGTCACTTTCAGGCAAGCACTTTCTGCAGTGCTAATACTTTATGGAATACTCACTCTCTGAAATGGGGACATGACTCCTAGTTTACTTCTTGAAGGCTTAAAAGCCTCTCCCTTCATGCAATATTTCTCTTATAGATGTTGGATTTTTGTTTGAGTATAAGAAAAAGAGAATAATACTAACAGTAAATAATAACACAGGCAAAAACTCAACTTGTATCTTAGCTATGATTAAAATAGCACTATCTCCCTTTATTATCTAACTCAGAGCTCCCTCTTCTGGATTTATACGACTATACTTCTATATATAAAGTTAAATATAAATACACATTTTTGATAGAAGCAATCTGAAAATTAGTCCTATTTACAGTAACTCCTATTCAACTTTTACATTTGCATACTGTAATTGAAGTTAGAACATATTTCTAAATATATTAGAAAACTGAAATCTAACCCAAGCTTATCTTTTCCACCAATTTAGAGCAAAACTAGGAAATTATGAGAGGTTTAGAACACAATGTATCTTGATGCATATTCTTTTCCTTTTAAACTGTATTATCTGTAAATGAATATGGAAGGAAAAGGAGGACAGCATTGTTAAACTGTAAGCAATGTCATTGCGATATTAAGAAAAGGTAATGGGAACGTCAAGTCCTACCAGCTTATTATATTATTTAAAAATATTTTGATGATCTGTTTCAGAGCTTTTGTAGAAACCAATAAAAAGAGATCCAGGTTTTTGTATTCAGCGATTTTCAACTTCTTAAATAAAAAAAAAGTACCAGTAGATAATTTGATCCATATTCTAATCCATTTTCAAACTTGTAATTTCCACAAGGAAATTTTGTCATAGGTACAGTGAGAGGCAGTTTGGTGTAATGATTAAAGGAACTAGGTTAGAAACCAAGTGTCTCTGAGTTCTAGCCTTGTCTTAGGCACAGAAAACAACTGGGTGATTTTGGGTTGATCACTCTGTCTCAGTCCTAGGAAAAAAGGCAAAGGCAAACCACATATGAAAATATTGCAAAGAAAACTGCAGGATTTTGTTCATATTGCTGCCAGGATCCAAGACAGACCTGAAGGCACCAGAACCAATAAAACATATCCATACATCATCCAATCTTAGCCAAAGGGCCAAGATGGATACAACATAATGATTTTTTAAACTTCTTATGTTTGGTCTGTGACTGTATTTTAATAAACCAAAACTAAAAATAGTATCTTCTGCCATGTCTGATAATCTCAACAAAGAAGATAATTATTTGATTGAATCCAGATGCTGTTCTACAGTTCCCAATGTTCAAAATCAGGGATTAAGAATGCAAACAGCTTAAAATTGAAAATATATATTTCCCATGGAATAGTCTATCAAACAGCTCTTTACCTTGTCTTGCTAGCTGAAATTAATTAAAAGAAGCAGTTGGGGAAAGAAGTGTAGGATGAGACTAGGACCATACCAGTTACTTAAACGATGGTTTGGAGGTTTATCACCAGTAGCTCAAGTATATCAACTATACCTATGGTGTTAGAAAGGAAAGATCCTGGGCTTTCATCCATGTCCCTTAAAATGAAACCGGGGCCACCACTTCCTGTAGACTTTAATGCTCATTGCAGGTCATGGCACCCCTTGGCATATAGAGAGATATACTGTAGAAGTGGTTTTCACTTACATCCAAAGTTCTAAGCTACGTTGGGAATTTTCAGTTGATTGCTAGGGAAGAAACAATTCTATCGGTTTTTTCTACTTTTAGTCAGTCTAGCCCCACATGGCCAATCAGTATTGTTTATATAAGGGCTGAGCCCCCACTAATACATCCTAAATTCCAATCCACATGATGAACATGTGCTCAAATGCAGTTTGCCATATATGCAGTGAAACCTATAGTTGAGAGAAGAATGTGGGCATGAGTTTACATGTGTATCTAAGGGTATTCATGTTTGATTGCAGCTTTATAAAATAGGTATAGCACACTATGCATACTCAAACACTGAAAAGCACCGCTCCTCCCCAGATAGTTAACTCTTCTAAAATTGGAAAACTAGAACAGGGTTAATTGAACTGTGGCAAAATAATATTAAGTAGCAGATGGTCAAAAAAGTCATGGCAATACCATCAAAGATCTGCAAATAAAAATGGATGGTCACTGTCTTGATTTTTTTTGGCCGCATACTGCAGGCACTTGCTAAATAGGAATTAAAACGCAAGAAAGTAATAATAATTAAGGGGTTTTTCTGTGTTTCATGTATATGCAGTTCTTTCACCAAATGTAACACATGCATATAGGTAGCATACACATGTGGACAAATAATAACTTTTGACTATTGAATGGGAAGCAATCTCAGAATGTTTTAAACCATAGATTGTAAAAAGACCATAGTTGCCTACCCTGTTTTAAAGGATATTATGGACATTAGAGAAGCGCAAAGGCTGACAGAGCAAAAGAAATAGGGCATTGTGTGGATTGCTGCTTCTCTGGAATTAGCTCCCAATGTCTTCTGTAGCTTAAAAACTTTTTAACAAAGGCCGTTGACAATCATTTTGGCACTCTAAAACAAGGAAAATAGCAAATAAAATCAGTTCAGCACTTGGAGGAGGCCCAGGAAAGTTTTGCAGCTTATATTACATAGTATAAGTGTTTAATTTCCAGTTTGCTCACTTTTGGAAGTAACAATGCCTGGGAGTGAGGCGAAGCAAGAGTTCAGCCCAGGCTGTTAATATAGGCAGGAAAATTAAGTCAAAGACTACGGTAGTTGTTTTATTGGTAATGTGAAACTGACTGAAAGGATTAAGAACAGATTTCCTGGTAAAATAAAGCAAGAGGAAATGAGACCTGTGGGTTTTCATTTGGGGGGGCGGCGGCTTATAAAACTGATCAGACTAGAAGAATTAAGACTGAATTGGTTGATAATTTCCAGAGAAATTTACTATGGTAGTCCTCTTCCATGCCCTGAGTGTTACTCATCCTCAACTGGTATTTTTCTTGACAGAAGAATTTTATAAGCAGAATGTTTTCATTTTTATATATTCATATACACAAATATACATTTACTGTATTTTTTCCAGTATTGCTTACTATAATAGGAAAAATTTTGATTTGTGTTAGCTGTGATATTCTGGAATAGGATGTATGAGTTTGAAAATGGAGGAAGGGAGGGAAGAGAAGAGTATTTCAAGGAAAAAGAAAATGAGGACAGCCAAGCAAACTGTAAGAAACTCCATTATCTCCACACCTTTTGATTTCTCTCCAAAACATTTGTGCAAGGGCAGTAATTCTTCCATTGCACTTTAAAATGTGTAGTCAAAGAAAGAAAACCCCACATCTTTCCTCTAAGGCTAAGCAATCGATAATCTAAATTTAAGACTGTGAGAAATTTAATATGAAAGGTGAAAAAGGAGCAGTTACAAAAAAGGAGAGGAAAAGGCAAGACAAGGCTAGGAGAATAAGGAATGAATTTGAATAAATGCAAGAATACTTTTTGATTGACAAGAAAAGCTGTTCTAAGCCAATTTTTTGGGGGTGGGGGCAACTTGCAAGAAGAGAAGCAAGAACGTTTGGCAAGTCTGGATGCATGCAGAGTCATTATCTAGAATAAAGGTCCTTGGTTATTATAGTTAGTAGAGCTGATGATCTAAGATCAATCCATATAAAATGACATTTCTCTGTTAATAATAAATTCACAATTGTTTTAAATTCTGGGAATCAGGCAGAGTGATGTTACTGTAAACTGCCACAAGAAATATTCTCAAAAATAGTAAAAGATCAGATCAGAATTTTTCCTCATTTTTCCTTCTCATGGATTTTTTTTAATGTCTTCTTTGTTTTGTGGGAGGGTTTGTCTGTTTTTTGGAAGACTTCTTTTTTGAAGTTTTGTATTTGTATTTTAACTTTTGAATAAAATAAAAATAGAAAAAAAAATTCCTCATTTTCCCCTCTGTTGAATTAGTCACTGTGGCAGGTGATATCTTAGGCTTAATAGCCCTATGGATATCATCTTAGGTGACCCACATGCAGCATTCTGATGAGCAAAATCCTATAATAGATGAACACATTTTAACTCACATTATCAACTCTGTACAAAGGAGATACTATTTGTATCATATTATTTCTACCTGACACTAGGATTTAAAATTGAATAGTTTTTGCTCTTATTTATGCTTCATGTGTTGCTTTGAATGCTCTAAAAAAGGACTTTCTGAACAGTTATCTGTTCCTTTCCTTCAACAGAAATGCTGCTATCAACACTCCTTGCCTCACAGTCTATTTTTGCATTCACAAATTTTTTACTTCTTTGTAGTTTTTTCCCTTGATATTAAATAGTTGCTTTCTGAACTTGAGCACTTTATCCATGTCTTATTTTTTCTCTCTTTTTGTTTAAATCAGTATGTCTAAGAATGCCACCCTTTTCTCTTTTTGCTTGTTCTCTGCCATTTTTTTTAATAAATCAGTCTTGACTCCTGTCTATGGCAGAGTATCCCATTATTTTTCTTCCAAATGGTCAGATCCTGGTTTGTAGTTTAAACCTCTTTGCCACAAAATCTACTCTGCTGATGATCATGTTGTTAGTTTTTTTTCAGACTATCTGCTACTCTTAACTGTCAACGAATGTCATTCACTTTGTTTGCCCTCAATTGAAACGAATGAATTGTTTAATGTGCCCACACTAATTTGCTAACACCCCCTCCTTGTTCTGCCCCAAACTGCAGCTATCTAACAATGCTTCCCCAACAGGCAAATGAAAACTAGAGCCAAAATCGAGTGAAGAGTGAAATAAACTTGAAAGCCAAACCATCAATCAGATGCAATAGTCAGCTATTCCCCAGTTTCAGGGAGCTGCAAGACGAATAGCACAAGCGCACGCAACCCCCACTGCCAAGGGGCCAGGCAGCTGAAACTAACAAAAAGGAGTTACTATGGCAGAATTACTGACCCTCCTTCATTTGAGCAATTTCACGATCTGCCCTGTCTTTCTCTTTGTCTGGAGTTCTTAAACTCTTTAATGTGCTTTCAAGTCATACTGAAAGCCCCCAATCTTTTGGGAAGTGGTCTGCTCAAGTATTCCCAGATGTGCTTTTATTAAACAGACATATTCAGTGTAACTAGAGTGAAAAGCTTCTTGCATATGGCTATTAGCTTTGGAAGGCAGGGAAGTTTCCTGTTCAGCAAGAATAAAACACAAATCCCTTTAGAAAACACTGCCCTTCCTACTTTCATTATTATCCTGCTGCACTCCCCCCTCCCTGTCAGCCAAGAGGCAACCTACCAATTAATAACATGCTCAAATGCCATAGATTGAAGACTGTTTGGGGGGGGACAAAAATTTGACTTCACCATATGGGGCATTCTGGAAAAGCCCCATCAGGGTGATGGGATTCCTGAACAAATTTGCAACATTTTGCTGGATGTCTGATATTAGCATTTCCATAATTATAGGTAATGACCCTAGGGTTTCTCAGATGACAATCCAGAGAAACCTATCTTGCCTAGAGACTTCAGTGGTAGCAGGGAGATTATAACAGTCATATGGCTCTGCAGATTCTGACCTATGTAATGCAGTGTCATCATTATCAAGGAGGCAAAACACAAGGTGCAGGATTGTAAGAATGTGACCCTTGGGAGAAATGGCTTTTTGGGAGTAAAAATCATGTAGAAACAGTGATAGTGACTTGAAGAAGCAATCAAATGTCTGAAATTTAAAGTGCAACACAGGAGACTAATAAAAAGAGCCACTTTTATGGGGCTCTCTCATTCTCTACTAATCTGCCTAGAATTCTGCTTTTGCTCTACTGAAGAGGGTAGAAGTATAAGGACTTCTACATCATAGGCTGCTCTCTGCCACCAACCTTATGGACCTATGGTTTTATTTATGTCACTTGAACCTTGAAATGAACTCAATTCTTCTTGCTATAGCTTCCTTTGCTGCATTTGTCTCCTGTGCTTACAACCTGGTTTGTTCAACTACATTTTGCTGATAACACCCCTTTGAACAGGGGCAGAAGCAGGTTTTAAAAATGCACTGAAAAGAATGTACTTTGGGATATGGCAGCCTCACACCTCCTTTTAATTATGAAGCTCTCTAGATAAAATCCATCTCCAAGTGTCAAATGAGCCACAAAAACTGATTTTGTAGTTTTGCATTCACAATACAGTAGATTCGCTGTATGAACTTACCTTTTACAAATATCTCCTTTCTCACAATCCCCCTTGAAAATACTATCAGTGTAAAAAGTCACTGATTCAGGTCAGTTTTGGTTTGTTTCATTTCTTTCTGGCATGGCTTCCATAATGAAACTCACAAATTCATTGTCCAAACACTGAATGCAAGCCCCCTTCACATAATACTCAAGTCTTACACTATCTTATGTATTCTTGTTTTTCTCTCATGGACATGCACACATCCTTTTCTGAGCTCCACTTTGCCTAAGCAGCAACATTTGTTAAACTTTCTCAGTATAATGGCAGCTGTTGGGCACCCGTGTCACCTAAAGTCCATCTTGGCAGGCATCCTTACCATGACCTGCTTAAATTAATGATTAGGGAATTAAAAAAAAAATTTTTATGGACAGTGGGTGTTTACAAAACTAGAAAGGGAAATACTCCTGAACTGCTTTTGATTTCAATAGGTTAGGTATGTGTGAGATTTGTTGAAATTTATTCAATAATTATCTGGAATGCTTACACAGTGAGTGCTCTAGATAATCCCCAATCTCACTAATGTCATTCAAATGACAGCAGCCTGCTTGTGAGTCAGCATGTCCTGCCCCAAAGCAGCATGGATGAGAACTTCTCTGTGTATAACTCTATTCTTGAAACCACCTTTTCTGCCAATATCACCAGTGGTCGCTGACAGAACGCTTGGAATGCATAATAAAGCTCACTAAAGTGACAGAAAAGCTGCAGAGTTTTTAATCAATACTAAGAATCTTTTTCAAAGCATGTTCATCTGAAATATAGTATGACAAATTTCTATCACTCACCAGAACAGTCAAATTGTAAGGCCTTGTTTTTCTATGATAATGTTGAGACATTATGTTTGATTCCTTGAGCTATTGTATACCATGTAATTCCAATCTATGCCATCAGTTTTTTCCCCAAGTTAGTGGTAAGAAAATGAATATGTTCTTTCAGCATGTAATCTGAAATGCACAACTCTCTAAAAGGTGAAATAATAGTCCTATACACAGTTACATGGCTAATCATTGAACTCAATGGAATTTTTTCTCTCAGTAGAATATATATGTTTGCACTAGTACTGGAGGAAATAAAAACATGGAATAAAAGGTGAAAAGCAGTCCATTTGGACATTTAGAGAGCAGTTTTATGCATTTCAATATCCCTGCAGAAAATTTCTGAATTGAGACAGCACAGCTGTCTGCATGAGAGCTCAGGTCTCAGGAAGTGAATTGTAGAGTGAAAAGCAAATAAAGCTGGAAGCCTGGAAGAGAACATCTGGTATGTTTGAGGCAGTACAACATGAGTTCCCTTGAGCCAATCAGCAAGTTTACTGGTAATTTTTCAAGCTAGTCATGTATGCCATTTAGGCCCCCAAAGACCCTAAAAGTCACAAACTGCAAAACCAGTTTTGTCCAGATTATTTTATAATATATAATCTTTGTGCCCCACTCAAATTAAATTGGACAGGTGCCCTACAAGCACTGGTTGTTCTTTCTTTCCAAGAAACTGAGAGCTGAACATGATAAATCTAGGGTTTGGTGATTTTTTGGTAGTTTAACACTTGAGAGAAACATATCATTAAAGCAATATTTTGCCATAAAGGTGTGCACAGATGCCAAAATGATTTCACCCCAAAATAACCCTGCAGTGGCATGCAAACTAGATTGAATTCTAACCACTATAAATTCCAAATATACTATTTTGAATTCAAAACAGCCTGTCTTGCATTTGAGCACAGCCGTTTCAATTATTTTAGAAAGTGTTCTGAAACATCTGTTTTGTTTCAAAACAATCCCACAATGATCCGAACAGTCCTTTTCCAATACAAAACAGCTGTTTTAAAGTCAAAACAATGGTTTCAAACTCGAAACTGGGCAATTCAAACTGTTTTGCACACTTCAGTTCCTGCATACCTATCTTTTTACTAAATGCTTAATTTTTAGAAAAATGCTAGTTTTAATAATAAACTATTACATATCAGGTATGAAGAAAGACCTCTTTCCAGAATCCTGCAGTGAAGGGTCAGATATGTGATTCTTGTCAAACAAATATAGCAATCCAACAGATGACTCTAAAATTATACAGTTCAACTGTTTTGTATTAGGCAACTTCAAATATATTTTTAGGTTCAAATTTCACATGACCAACTCTCAACCTAACTAAAAGGACTGTTGCCACAGTAAAATGATGTTTATTGCCTTGAGGTCCTTGGAGAAGAAGTAGGTATAAATGAAAGAAAGCTTTTCTTCACTAAAGGAAGACTTCATAAGTATTCTCAAACTGATCTTTCAATATACAAGATGTTTTCTGAAAGATCTGTGAGAAAATTGTATTTCAATTATTATAATCAAGTTTTAAAGATATAAGGAGAATTCATACCTCAATGGCTGAACCAAGTTTCAAGCACACCATTAAGGAATCAAGATGGGAAAGCCTGTTTATTTCCTCTTCCTAAGGAGGAAGACAACTGCTAGTTGGGAAGACCATTTAGCAAAATAAATTATCAGGTGGCATAACGCTTAATTTTTTTTACAAAAATTCTAAGACACAAAAAATATAACATTCACATATAAAATGAGTTGAAAACACAGAACATAATTGTATGCACATTTTCCTTACAGCACTGGAATTTGAAAAATAAAATAAAAAAGGCTTGAAAACACAACATATAACCAAATGTTATTTAATATTTTAAAAAGTAACACAATCCAAAATGGATATTTCACACAACACTACATAAACAACATGAACACAGTATTACCATATGAAGGGACTTTCAAATATAGACTTACAAAAATCCCTGTCCTTTTTTTAAGTTATTTTACTAAGCATGACAAGTTATCATCATTTACAATATGGTACACTGACACAATAAAAACCATGTCACAAATGTGCTGTTATAAATCAGTAACGTTAAGGGAAGACATTTCATGAACTGTAATTATTTCATATGAAATTCTGTACAATATAAACAGAACATCCAGCTTGGATGACCTTTACAGCAACCAGAGACCAAGTAATTTTAATATTTCTTTTTCAGTGCAAACACATTTGTACAAGGCTGTCTTGGTTGCAAAACTCCCTTCTAGCATACAGTAAGTCCCACTTGCATTTATTTACTCATTTAAACCTAATGCAACAGTCACATTCAGTCACTCACAGAAGGTTACCTGCAGAATTATGAACCCTTAAATGGAAAGTCTTTTGATGACATATAAGTTACTCATTGGGCCCTATTGAGATCTTTCATGCTCACAGGCAGGTGTTTGATGTATATCCATTTTAACAGCATTGTAACTTGAAAATCAGAGTACTGTTACAGATGATTATCAACTAGCATCAAGGGGTGTGTGTGGGTAAGTTTCTCACAGAGAGAAGAACAATTTGTCTAGAATACCTTTTATGATCCAGAACTCAAAGTGGAGGCACTCTGGTGAGTTTATGAAGTGTTTGTGTATCATATACTTGACATGATAGGAGCTTGCAGGCCCAAATTATGAAATACAATAGCTCTATGTGTATTTCTCCAATAAAAGTAAATCCCAATGACTCTATTCAAACTATACCTGTCCAACATATAGAAGTCATCTACTGTTCTATACTGCTGCATAAGCTAGTAATATATTATACTTCTCTGAAGTGTTGAGTGTAGCCTTTGCTTCAGTCACGTTAGAAGAGGCACCATATTTTGTTTTATCCGGGGGGGGGGGGAGTCACAGAAGACTGAATCGTCCTGCTAATTTTGCCATCATGCTATGCAGCGGGTCTGTTTTTCAATCTGTCTCTGCACCAAAAATGGGGGATCAGCAGTTTTCCTAATAATCTGATGTTTAAGCTCTCTTATCTTTGTGGATCCAAGGAAGACTGCAATATTATGAGGAAAAAACTGTAGTACAATATACTTAGTTTTACACATTATTTAACCCCCATGCCACATTTGTCTTACACTTTGTGTACTGAATGCACATCATATAAACATTTTTATGCATTCATTTTACTTGAGCTGAACTGAAACCATTATTATGACATTAATGGTTCTATTCCAGTAATGTTATCTTTAAAACAAACACAAATATTCAAGCCATTTTAAAAACGCAAAGTCTATGTATATTCTATCATTTCAATTAAAGTAAACATGATTTGCACCAATGAACATGAAAGCAGATTTGGAATGACAGCCTGTAACAATATCATGAGATATCTTACTAGCCTTCCTTTGATCCCAAATCCAGTGATAGCACCTCGTATATAAAGCTGCAGCAGAGAAAGGCTTAAAATGCCAGCTGTAAGGAGAGAAAACCTCCAGTAGCTGGTTTGTGTGCTTTCAAAGAGGCTGTGACCATTTCTTGGTAGGTAATCCAAGAATGTCTAAGTTCTCAAAAGGGCAGATAAGGGCTGGGCAGTTAGGAAGTGCCACAGACCTTGAAAAAAAATAATGCTTACAATAATTATCTGAATGCTTAGGTCTGAAAGGAGATTTTCTTTTCCTTTTCAAAAGCCAGTCCACAAAAAGAATTGAAAGTTTTTCTATTTTATAATATTACTTGCATGGAGGAGCAGAAAGAGGTATAAACTACAGCAAACTACATTAATGAATTTGGCAGCTTCCTGTTAAGGGAAGTCCCGCATAAAATACATTTAAACTATTTTCCTTGCTTGTATTAATTGTTGTTCTTTTTTGTCAATGGAAACAGCTAAGTTGTTGGAAGTAAGACATTTTGGCACTCTGGTGCAAGGTTTCATAGTAGTTTCTTTTCTTCAATAACTTCAAGTGAATGCTACTGTATTAATACTGATCTTATTTTAAACATTTATTATAAGCAGGCGGGCAAAGATGCCCTGAGGTACAATAAATTCAGGTCAGATGGCAGCACCCTTACTTGATAGGTTTGTGAACCTAAGAACACTTACTTAAAAGCAAGTCATTGTATTTCAGTGGAGTTTTCCCACTTGTTTGTTGACTTGTGAAGTCAAGGCACAGTATCAGTGCAACATATTACCACTAGTTCATGACCTGCTCTTTTTATTAAAATCATTCAGTACCCCCCAAAATAGAAGTAGCTGCCATTTCTGATTGACAGCTAATGCTGGTGATTTATTGAGAATAAGAATGCTGTTTAACTCTTTTATCATTATCTAGTTATTATATTCAGGGATGACTGTTGTCATTGTGTCCATGACCACACCACACAGCACGAATTCTGAGAATTGGCATCTTCTGCATTTCTATGAAGAGAGATTAATCCCTTCACCGTTGGCGATTTTGTCTTGATTTCAGGATGGATCTGCATAGGGTTGTCATTAGATAGGGTCTAGTTGTGGTTCTCCTTTCAGGTGAACAAAAGAGCACAGGAGCAAACTAGCATTCAGATTGCAGGTGCAGAATTTGGATAACTTTGCTGTATGGTTGCAGTATGTTTCAGGCACACTGTGTCATGGCCATGAATATAATAAAGCCAGTACTATTTTAACAGCTTAAAATATTCTGAAAATATGTTCCTCCAATTATTTTTTTAAAAATCCTGCACTAAACTGAAAAATCCAACCTCAGAAGCAATATAGCTGTTGTAAGGCAGCTGCCATTTAAATGCCTCTTGATCCTCCAACTTGATTTTTTAATGTACTTAACTGCTCCTCATTACACAAAAAGCAACAGCAAACAACCTGATTATTTCTTAAAATGAAAATCAGTGGTTTCATCTTATGTTGTGGCTACATTCCCAATGCCGTAATGTCAAGACATCAGACTACTTATTTCATTGTGAAAAGGACTCAACTTATAACATTTAACCCCCAAGATGCCTAAGATCAAAAACTGAGAAATTTATCACACCCATGGGCAATTACAGTAAGGATGTAAGTTAAGTTCTGGCATGCTTCTCCCCACAAATGGGGCAGAATAGGGCCCAAAGTGTTCCAATGGAGGCAGTTAAAATAGCCGGCGCGTCTCTTGTTAAGCCCTAAACTGCCAGTCATATTCCATATACTGTATCTATTTAACAGGCTTCTAAATTACAAGCAACACTTGACTTTCTATCAGGTCGACATTTCAACAGAAATGGAAATACAAAGGACAATTTTGATCCTCCCTTTGTTTATCTAAAAGATTCTACAACTTCTTATAAAATCTTGTACTACTAAAGTCAAAAGCCAATTTAACACAGTAACAGGAAATCATGGCAATGAAAAATGACTTCATACACAAGCACCGACACACGAGAGAACATCATGGCCTTTTTTCTTCATAAAGTTTTAAATGCTGCTCTTAACATTACTTTTTAAAATGTTGCTGCATTTCATCAAATTCATGGAGGTAGTTATATGTGTAAAAAAACTTTTTTACCATAAAAGTAATATGTTGTATTATAATAATACATATTCAGTGTGCAAAATGCCGACAGATTTGTGTTGACCCTTTAAAGTCACAACATAGAAATTCAACGCATTCTGGTTTTGTAAACCTTTCAGTTGATATAGTAAAAGGAGGATAATCAACCAAGTAATACAAGATCATTGTAATTTTATCACAGGATAACAGTTTGTCACTCAACACTCAAGCTCCACTCCTGTGGGTATATATCTATAATCTCAAGATGGGCTTTCCTTAAAAAATAATGCACAATAAGAACATTTCTTTTTGTAACTTCTGTTTATATTACATGTTGCAAGAATTACATTAATGCTAATAAAAAGTCATAAACATACTATTGGCCAATAACCATGCCAACATAGCCAGGACCTTTTTAAAGCTCTTCTTTGGGAACCCTTAAATGTCAACTTAAGATTATCTATAAATATAACAGTGGTATGATTTATTTTGCATAACTGCTACAGGTACCCATTTCAATAATTCTCTTTGATGAAAAAAGTAATTTCCCATATGTGGTAATATCTGCCTCATTTTAATACTGCATTTTGATTTTTGATTTTGGCCATAAGTTAAGCAACCTATTTCTACAATTTTTTACTTGGTGAACTAATACATATGATACTATCAGAACATGTTTCAAATTCAAATTATGACTATGATAACAATTTTTTTCCTCAAAATCTATTTGGAATATGCATGTATTAAAATACTGCTAATGTTATATGTGTTAGCAGTAAGTTCTGTCCAGCAATGCCTTACTGGGTTATTACAACATAGCTTCAAATTTAGAGGAGAGCCAACCAAGGAATCAAGCAGCATAATATTCTTCATTACGTTCTTTTTGCAGGAAACAGAACTTACACATGATAATAAATGAAGTATCTAGCCCTACGCCTGTACTGCTTGTTCTAAGCGTACTGTAGAATGGTTGCAACTCAAAATGAAATGGTCCAGGAAGCGTGGTGGAACGCTTCCCAACACTGAAGGGAAGAAAGCGGCTCCTGCTTGATCAGAAATGCAAAAGGTACTTCTAAGTTTTTCAATAGGTTCCAAGCCCCCCCTGATTTAAAAAGGAATAATTGATCAAAATGTAAACTGAAACCAAGTAAGCTTAAAATTTATAAAGCTATTTCAAGAAGCACTTGCAAGCTGTTCAAAACTGGTTTCAAAGTGCACCTTCAGAAGACAATACAGAACACAAGTGAAGCTTGAAGTTATATTGTCACCAATAGCTGATTAAATACTGCTTTTAATGGTATATTTGATTTTATCACCTGAAGATCAACAAAAGACAAATAGTGTAAATGTCAATGTGTACAACAATTTACACTACTCCTGATCTTACTGAATTTCATAGTTTGACTTGCACCACAATTATGATGGTTTGAAAAACTAATTTTCTGCAATGTGATTGCATAAATAACTGAAGCAGAATTTGGCCCTTTATATTATTCAAGTTTACTTCTGAAACTGTAAACCTCTCTAACCATCAATTTAGTATACTTTTTTTTCCAAAAATAAATTACTTTGGATTAACCATTGCAGGACATATACTTTATAATAAATCAATGCATACAGAACTTCTGCTATTAACTTTGTGAATTTTATACGAGAGGTAAATAATGTATTTTATGGACCTAGCTTTTGATGATGAAAAATTTAATTAAACTTTCTATGCATCAATGAGTCTTTTTATCACCTCTCATATCAGGAAAGTGATCTCTCTGCATATCAGCAACACTTCTACATGTTTAATTTCAATTCCTGTGATTGTTCTTAAACTTAGTATTTCCATACAATGTTTACTTACAAAGAAATATAATTCAATAAAAAGCCTGAAGTTTATTAGTCTCTATATCTTTTTTCTACAATGTATGCTCATTTCAATAGCCTAATTTAGGCACTCTAAAATCTACATAAAATAGAAATATAATATGTCCTTCCATAGAAAGAAATCAACTCTTCAGGCCACTATTATTTGTATTACAAAGAGGTTTTTTTTAATAATTGTTCAAATTCTTTCAATATTAGTAATATTTGGGGGGTAATAGCTGGGATAACACATTAAAGTGATTGTTTAAGTTTATTTGCTATTTAATATTTGCTATGTTGCTACCTCTCCTATCACTTAACGATGTGTCCCAGTCAAAGTTAGCATTTTCTTTACTCATCATCTATTACAAGTATTAAACCCCTCCTTGCAAATATGTAAAATTAAGAAATAAGATTTAGGCAAATATCTACTTTTTACTTTAAAAGAACTCAAGTAACATAAAAATAGGTAACTTCTCCATTAGCTCCTACCTCTTCCCACATTTTAAAAACATGACCTCTTTTAACTTACTTTTGCTATGATTTCTTGCAAGATCATGTCATGAAGACTCACAGTGAAAATGACAGATATATAAATAATTCACAGGTAGAGCTGAGGTCTTTCCTAATCTTGTTTGGCATTGTTTGCCTTCAAGGTGACCCTTAGCTGTTTACTTTCAATGAAGGCTCAGTTTATAAAGGAAAAAAAAAATCACATCTGTGGTAAACAGTTAAATCAGTGGTGGGGGCATCACATATCTGTGGCATTTTTAAATGAAGTTGGCAACTGCATGACATTGAAAATGCAGATACACTTACAGTGTCTAGACTTTCATATATGTGCTCAGTTACAATAAGTGAAGCAAAAGTGTACATATTGTCCCTATTCTGTTGCTACAGAGCCGCAAAATGTGAAAAGCAATGCCTTGAAATAAAGATTTCTTTGTTGCCCCTAGCCTATCTAGCAGCACAGTTTAAGTTGACACAAAAACTATGCAATTAAAATGCCTGGTTTATTTTTTCCCTCCAAACACGTAAACATCAATCTCAGTGTCGTAAACTTTGATGTATACGATGAGACAGAAGATGTGAGGCAGAAGCACTATCAAACACTTGTAACAGAAGCTTGCAAGCAATTAGCGGGTTTCTGCAGTTTTTCAGTTTCGCTTGTTGGAGGGTCAGCAGTTGCTCGGAAGCTGAACACTGGACCTACACCACCATGCGCAGGACTGAGAGCTGGATTTTGGCGTCTGTTGCTTTCAACAATGCTTGAAGTATTGGAAGCTAAGCTCTCACGGGTACTAAAGAAAGAGAAAACATAATTATCAATGTAACCTATGTACATATCTATGAGCCAGCCATAAGGAAAAAAACAAAGAGCCAACAGGAGAACCTTCTGAGTGATTATAAATACTGGTATATGTTATTCTGTGCATTCTGTAAATTCCACCCAGGTACTAAAACACATATTTTATACTTATTTTTAAGGAAACCCAGGCTTTAGTCCCTCATGTCTATAAAGATAGATAAAAGAGTCTAAAGAATGTTTGCTGCAAAGTCACTATCCAAAGAGGGGCAAATTTTAGACATACTTAACACTACAAGCAGAAACAGAATAAATTCTGTACATTAAGGAAACAAATTATTTATTTCAATCCATATTATATTGTTGTCACAGAATCCAGCCTTTTGTGCAGAATTTACCATTTCCTGTTGCGTCTGATTTTACCACTTGTTGTGGAATACATACACAAAGACACACATGTGTATGTGTGTGTGTGTTGATCTTTTAAAATATACTGAATATTCATAGCTCTTTCTAAAATTGACTTTGGGAATTAATCTACAATGATACTTTATAAATATGTAACTTTTTAAAAAAACATTGTCATTCAACTGGGAGAATTGATGTGCTAATACTGCAGATGAACTGTGGCATCTTTGCATTTTGGTCTGTCCATCCAGGGACACAGTTATCCTCAATAAGCTGTGTCCCTGCATGATTGAACAAAAATAGATGAATTAGTGTTTTATTACAAGTTCTCATACAGCATGGAGGACCCTAGACTTTTCAAAATAACTTACCATATTTCTAATGTTAACTCTTTCCCACAGTTTTATCTGCCAACCATGTCCAAGGTTTGAATTTATGCTTAGTCCTTTGATATATTAAAGAGGAATTTAACCAAACATCTAAACATAATCAGCAATGGAAGGCAAACAGTAATTATATGTACAGCAAGTAACTCTTGGTAGTTGTTAGGCACAATATAATGAGGATAGGAAAAACAATTGGTATTTTTGAGACAAATGACATTGATAGAATTTGTATGTCATAGTAAATTAGGATTTCCAAGTATTCTGGCTTAGTATACACAAGCCAATATGTTTGTTAACAACTAAAAAAGATTGGCTCAAGTAAACAGAGACTCTGGAAACTATTTCTGTAAATTGTTTTTCATGGATTTGGTGATTTTGTCTGCCTCCCAAGCCAGAATTAAAAATCATTATTTGTTCTTGTTGTTTGATTCTTAGCTTGCTTAGAAGAAATACCTCATATATATTTCACAAATACTGTACTAAGATTTGGACAAGTCAGTAAGAAAAGCATGGCCCATCTATATAGCTCTGCTGAGAGGGATGATTGAGCAATGTCCACTACCACTGATTGATTCATGGTAAGCCAGAATTACCAGAAATTGTGATTCACTATACTACATAAAGTTAGTAACTTTCTTGTTTCCTTTACCTGCCTTCTAATTCTTCTTATAATTGGTTTAATATTATGCATATATAGATACATACAAAACCAGTAAAGGAAAGTAAGGCTGCTCCTTGCATATTTTACTTTAATTTATTTTAATTTATTTTGATTTACTGCTTTACATAATTTACTTTATTTTGCTACTTATATTTTACACAATATTAATTGTTCAGCTTATAGTAAAATATTTCCAGCCAATCAATTGTTCTGTTGCAATTAGACTACTACTAGAGCTAGTATCTCTTTTCTAAGAAGTCATGCATTAAATGCAGGTTGTAGCAGAAATATAAAATTACTTATGACCTAATACCAGTGAAAAATCAGAATGAACATGTCTGCCATATTTCTTAATATAAACAGATGAGAGTTCTAACTATTTATTAGACCTCAGGTCGCATATTTGTGAGCAGTAATAGATTAGTCAGCTCCTATGAATTATTCTTCTTTTATTACCTTTAGTATCACTTCAGGAATATGGACATTGGTGTAACATCATGGTGGGAAAAAAGCAAATAAATGAAAAATAATCTGATTTAGTGAGCTGAAGCTCATTAAAATCTGTGCCTTATATTATGGTGCTACCGACTCCTGATTTTCAGGAATATGGGTAATACTACAAAGGAGCCAGAATAAGAGTCAGGAAATATAACTATAACTACATTGATGATGTATCAATGTAGAATACAAGAAGGAAATCAGATGTTCTTATTTAATCAGATGTTCTCGTTGTTGGCATAGAAATAGCAACAAATAAATAAATAAATACACAGATGCTCTATGCATTTTTACATTGTCAGTGTAGAAATGCTGGTAACAGAAATAAAATATTGATTTCTTCCAAATAAAAATTATGCATAAACATTTAGACTGTTGTTGTTGTTAGTTGCGAAGTCATGTCCGACCCATCGTGACCCCATGGACAACGTTCCTCCAGGCCTTCCTGTCCTCTA
>JANHJO010002972.1:269732-281852 GCA_032468235.1 Pseudoxyrhopus heterurus
TGGGCTTCGGGACCCCGACAGGGACCTTCTCCATACGGAAAACTATCTGTGTGGTAAAAATCAGGAATCTCCAGCTAGGAATAAAAGTTTGTATAGAGCACATACAAACTTACAACCTCTGCTTTATATATATAGATTAGACTCTCTACCTCTCATCAGGCTTAAATCTAGGAAACCAATTTGGAACAACATACCATAGTGTTATAATCTAGATGAAGAATGGTGATTAAGATGGGCGACTTTTAATAACCACAACCAAACAGATCACACAGATCCAACAAATCATTTCCAGGAATGCAGTTGCCCCCCCTACCCAAAATATGGAGCCGCCTCAATAGAATCAGGACAGGACATGCCGGAACTAAGGCAAACTTCTTTAAATGGGGAATGGCCAAGAGCCTGCAATACGACTGTGGCGCACCAGAACAAACCATAACACAAATAGTTCAAGAAGGTCCCCTCAGGAAATTTCAAGGCACCTGGGATGACCTCACCGGAATCACACCAGAAGCAGTTAGATGATTCACTTCCTTACATATCAAATTATAACATCTATTCAATGCAATTCTATCACTCCATATTGTGATGGCTTTATTAGTTTTATCTTCTCTCTCCTATATTGTATTGCCCACAAATCATGTGTGTATATATACACACACATACATATATGTACATATACACACATGTATATGTACGTGTGTGTGTATATACAGGTAGTCCTCAAATTACCATAATTAAGCCCAAAATTTATGTTGCTAAGTGAAACATTTGTTACATGAGTTGTGCCCCATTGCCACAGTTGTTAGGTGAATCATTGCAGATATTAAGTTAGTAACGTTGTTAGTGAATATGGTTTCCCCATTGAGTTTGCTTGTCAGAAAGTCACAAAAGTTGTTCAGATGACTCTGGGACACTACAACTGTTATAAATATGAATCAGTTATTAAGCATCTAAATTTTGATCATGTGACCAAGAGGATGCTGCAACAGTTGTGTGAAAAACGGTCATAAATCGCTTTTTTCAGTGTATATATAAAGTTGTGGGATACACACACACGTGCTGACACTTTATGTCTTATAAACTTTATAAACTTGCTGACACTTTATTTAAACTAAATTTATATATTAGTGATTGCATGACTTCTCTAAATGTCATACACTAAATAAAGAAATAACTACTTTCAAGGCATTGAAATGTGTGTATTCCAATATTGTACTCTTGGATCTTTTTGCCTAAATTTTCAACTATGAGGAACACTACGCTATTTTACTTATGGAATGTAAGAACATGGCATATGAGATTTTATACCCTATCAGTGAGTAGTATATGTATCTTCTATATCGTTTGTAATGGGATGGATGCAGAGATGCTGTTCACATAATAATGCTAATTTGTACATTGCACGCAGCTCTCATCACAAGATTTTTGGCTACAAATGGTTGCTCACTTTTCCTGTAATACAATGTAAACTAAGTCCCACCTATGGAATCAGCACACAGCTTCTTTAAGGAAACGTTTTTGACATAATTTTCCACAAAAATTATGGAAAATATAATTCTTTTCATGAAACAGACCAGAAGTAGAAAAAGTAATCAGAAGTGCATAACGCATTTCACACACTAATCAGAAGTTTATACATTGCAAACTCCATCACTCTGCAAATTAGGAGAAATTCATGCATCCTTATTTTTTGCTATGCTAAAAGTGAATTATCAGAATTGTAGGGATAGGGAAAGAGGGAGATGGAGAGGGAAAGAAGAAAATATTCCTTCAATTAAGAACTGATAGTTCTGTATATCCCCCAAACCAAAAAAGCCATCTGCTTGACATATCTCATTACAACTCTAACTTCCAAACATGTGGGACAATTTAAATCTTTAAGCCATTCAATTTTATTGGGAGACATAATAAAAGATGAGGTATACTTTTTATATTTATAACTTTATAAAAGAACTTCATATGCAGAACAATTATTATTTAAAAACTCAGTGATTTCTCCCAGACATTTGTTTTTCTTTCTATAGTTACAGTCTTTTAAGATTTATCTTACTCAACATTAATATTCCAAAATAAACACATTTCAATTCCATGTATCAAACAAACTGGCAATAGAAAATACACAAGTATAACACATTGTCCAAAAACAATGAAGAACAATGAAGTACAATATTCCCACTGAAATGAATTATTAAAAATAATATTTAACTAAAAACATGAAGACAGATAGGGATGCAAATATTTGTTCACCCTGGAAAAGACAGTTCCTGAAAATGCCAGAATGTTCCATTTTTCCAAGACCATGTCAATTCTCTGCCTCCAGATCATGTCTCATGATACTCAGACCATGATACTCTAACCGAAATAAATCTTCTGACTGGAATCTGTTCAAGCTATTCCATGAAAATGAAATGTAATAACTATGAGTAATAATATTATGTTTATTTGTACCAAAATGTATGATACCCAGGTATCACACTATTCACGCACTGATATAAAATAAAAAACTTGACAAAAGAACTATTCCATAGGCGGTCTTGTCCCTAAACTAGCCTGCTGCACTTGGTGCATCAAAAACCTTGAACTGCTTCTACTCTAGGAGTGCCAAATGCCCACCCACCCCCCAACCACCACCACACTGCATAGTCTAGATTCTAGAGGGTAGCAGAACGTATCAGAGGTTTTCCAGAACAGTATTTGTTGGGTCAACAAATTAACAAGTTTATGTATTATCCTCAATCTTGCCGCAGTAATATCTGGGAATGCTACATATTCATGCATGTCAATGTATTATATTTTATGTTTCTTTCCTTATACTACATCTAAGATTTAATTTCTAGGTAATTCATTTTACAATATAATCTGAAAAAGGCATACACGACTTGCTCTCATTTGAAATGCAAACCAATTCTATAAATTCCTCTATCACTTTCATTTCTTTTGAAAATATAAAGCGGTCATTGCAGTGATTAGTTACAACATTTTATTGTTGTCTCTGTGCTTCTAAAATAGGCAACATCAATTGATAGTTTTCTAGAACATTATAATATTTAATTAATTAGAGGGGACCTCCATACCAATCTTTTCAATCATTCAGATGTGAAAGACCAGGTCTATACGTGAATGTTCAATGAAACTGATTTACTGCTAAATGCCTACGCACAGCAATCTTCTCAATAATGGTCAGCACTTTCCTAAGCTGATCCCCCTCTTCACTCTGCCCCCAGGTTTTGCATCCCTTCCCCTACAGCTCTTTGATCTTTCACTACCCAAGTTGAAGTTGAATTGGACTATCCTAAATTGCCAATCTTGAAACAAAATGATCAGGCAGGAAATGCCAAAAACCAAGTAGTACTCTGGTCCATTTCTGTGAACAACAATAATCACAAGAAAGTGCCAGTCAGTGACCAGTTACAATTATAAAAGTCTCAGTCCCCATTCTATGTAAAATAATAAACTATATCCATCCATATTTTTAGAACATACTGTGCACATCTACAAGATTCTTTGCAAAATTTCCCCACAAACCCTAAAACATATATTTAAAGGGATAAACTATGAATCAGTCAAAACACTATTCCTCTGTTGCATTAGAAGGATCCTGCTATTGTTTTCTTTATTTTCCTTTGTATGGCTTTATTAAATAAATGATGGTGATGATGATGATGATGATAATAATGATGATGATGATGATAATAATAATAATAATAATAGTAGTTTCTTCCTTAGTGTTAACTGGACTGCAAACATCCAGAGGACCATAGATGGCAGCAAAGAGACAAAGAACCCACTTTGTTTCCAATCAAATATGACCTGAATTTCTGTGGCCAGCAGTAGCATGCCTGCTATTTTGCAAATGCTTTCTTAAGTGGCCACTAGTGGAAGGCAGATGTAGTGACTTGCTTGGAGGAGAGGCGTTCACATTCAATATTCATATCCATGTAACATTGTTATATGAAACAAAGCTTATAGAAAGTTGCTAATAGGCAGAGAAATGATCCTAAATCATTCATCGCAGAGCAACGAAAATCATTTAAACCACATACAAACAGAAAAAAACCCCACACACTTTTTGGATGGGGCCTTGGACCATAAGTAAGTCAGTTCAGCATAAACAATAATACAAAGGAACAAAATTGATTTTCAATCAATGAAGAAATGTCTAGTACAAGTGCTTTTCTTGCATGCAGAACAAAAAGTAATTAGGTATCTTCATCAGCTCATCATTATGTTCTTCGGAGTAGTTGTATTTGACACAACACATCAAAATAGCTTTCTATGAGTTACTAAATGAAAATAAAATTTCTACTTCCTGATTTATTAATTCTATAATTTTGAGTTAATACCATTTAGAGTAGAACTGTATTACATATATTCACACAGAATGCTACTCCCTTAAACGTAGGTTTACGTTCTTGTGGTTATAAGCAAATAGGCATTACAGTGAGATACTGACAAAATCAATGACTTAATTAAATGTCAAACATAATTCTGTTCACTCTGCCATCATATAACATGGCTTTGTCCATATGTCTTAAAAGAAGGTTAGATATACTTTGGCATATCCTCAAATACCTCCCATCTACAGATTCTTAGGAAATTATGTAATTCTTCAGTAATATGCTTTCCATACCAACATCCAGAAAACTTGGAAAAAGTTTTTTCAGGGCTTCTACTTCCAATACGCTGAGCTTGTCGATCAAAAAGATCGGCAGTTCGGCAGTTTGAATCCCTAGTGCTGCATAACGGAGTGAGCTCCCGTTACTTGTCCCAGCTTCTGCCAACCTAGCAGTTCGAAAGCATGTAAAAATGCAAGTAGAAAAATAAGGACCACCCTTGGTGGGAAGGTAACAGCGTTCCGTGTGCCTTCGGCGTTTAGTCATGCCGGCCACATGACCACAGAGATGTCTTCGGACAATGCTGGCTCTTCAGCTTTGAAACGGAGATGAGCACTGCCCCCTAGAGTCGGGAACGACTAGCACGTATGTGCGAAGGGAACCTTTACCTTTATCTTTCTTCCAATCAATCTCCTATTCAGAACAGGAATCCAAATTAAAGATTCCCAAAAAATTACCATGTAAACTATAAATAAATATATCCAGTGTTAGATAGTACGTCTCATTGTGTAACTGGTTCCACTCTTGAACTGGGCATGCTATTGAAGTTTTTTCTAACATTCCATAGGAATGTTAAAATTTGAAGATTTTAAGCACTTCAAAAAGTTTTGTGTCTTATACTGCGAAATGATGGAGAACACATTTACAGTTAACGTATTATTAGATCCCCTGAGGTTTCAAGGAAAAGTATATTCAATTCCTTCAGTCTCTTTTCACAGGAGTTAGTATCTTTCTTCAGTTCACACTTGTTGCCTCTGTTTGAAGCTATTTCAATTGCACTGATTTTTTCTTATAGTGCCATCCCTAATTTGACCAGTACAGAATGGGATGAAATTATTACTTCCTTTAACTTGGAAATCAGACTTCTATGGATGAAACGTAAAACAGGATATATAACACTGCTGCTTCAATAAACACCGTTCCAAGAGATTTTTCACAAGTACCCTTCACAAACACTTATTTCCTTTTACACCAATGCAACTTCTTTCTATTTCCTAAGTGAAAAAAACCTACATTCTCTCTCTCTTTGTGTGTATGTATAAGCATATTTGAATTTTTAAAGAAGTTCTGTCAGTTTCTATCCTCCCCATTTTTGTGTGATCTATAAAATTAATGAGCATACATACCAACACTTGTTCCAAATTATTAATAACACTGAAAACCGGAAGTCCCTGGAGAGAACTTTGTAACCTCCGTTCAATTTGATGAGGAACCACTGATAGAAGACAGATTTATAGATCTTCTTGTCACTTGGTTTAGGAGAATAAATGGCAGAAGTCTTCTCAAATTAACCAACTCTCAATATCTTACTCCCAATAAATTTTGCAAAAGAATGGCAGCACAGGCAGCAAGTGGTTGCAATCAGTTATTCCTGGTGCATCCAAAATGGTGGTAGAGTAGGCAAAATGGCACCGCCTCATTCCAAAAGTAATAAAACAGTAAACTATTTGACCATACAAAACACCTTGCTGGGGATGAGCAATCAGAGTAAATGAGAATTAGAAGACAAACCCTGTTTATTAGCCAGATTAATACCCTGGGCTATTTCCTTTCTTTTGATTTGTGTTTGAGATCTTTAATTGTACAATTAAACTTTTAATGCACTCATTTGAAGCAAAAGCAGCTATACATCTGTTTTCTAGTTTGAATAGTTTGAATCAAACAGTGAAAGCTATGAACTGTGTAAGCCAATGTTCAGTTATATCCTTTGTGACTATGCTCATTATGCTTTGGGCAAACACCTTTTTACTAGCTCTTTGTGCAAACTAGAAACCAAATCCCTCCCTTAGGTACCATTTGCACAGCTGGTCATTCACTTGCAGTGGATCTCTTCTGTGGACTGGAGGAATGAATGAGCATACCCATCTGAGCCCTAGGACTTCAACTTTCTCTCCAAAATCCATAGTGTCTACCTGTAGCTTTTCTTTAAAGTAGTATTTGTCCCAACAGAGTCAACAGTAATAATGTTAGTATACCACCCCCACTCTACTTTTCACAAAAAAACTGAAAATACTAAATGTATAGGACCAAATGAAGAAAGAAAACCCCCAAAGCTAAAGAATAAACAAACTGCTCCTTTGGAGTATTGCACAATCTCACTAAATAGACAATGCCTGACTCTCTGACTGCTATAAATATATGTGATTATGGATGTTTGGAAAGCTTTGTGCTATAGTTCGCAGGGAAGTTGAAGGCTGATTACAGAACTGAGGTTACAAACTAATTCACTGCAATGTGAAATTTAAAAACAACAAAATGTTTCAGATAAATTTTTTTAGCCAGAATACATATGTGGGATATCCATACTCTGTGTCTAGAAAAAGAAATAATAACAGTAATAACAATAATAATTTTTTTGATTTTCCCCCCAAAATATTTCTTGTCATATATTGGAATTATATACCCTGAAACAATAGAAATAAAACCTTAAATGACTCTGACAGGAGGAAATGCATGGCTTATATAGAAATATCAGCTAAAACATCTTAAAGGACATGTATATATGTAAATGGGCTGAATCCAAAATACTTATCACCTAATAAATTCATTACCCATTAAGGTACAAGGAGATCAATTGAACATGTTCAGTGGACAAAGAATAGCAAGAGTTTTAGAAAACATTCCTCTCTTTTGTAAGGTTGCCACTACTGTTGTTATTGTGTGTGCATGTGTAAAGTATGGGTATGTTTCATGCTTTTGGACATGGAATAAGACAGCTGGTTCTTAAATAGGTGAGGATCTCATGCAATCACATTAAGTACAGTAAGTGAAGCCAATTTTTATTTTTGGGCAAATGCATGATTGAAATAGTGTGCTCTCTTTATTTTTAGTTTTATGAATCCTGCTACACTGTTCATGTTTCAAAAAAAAACCAACTGTGTTTTCATTTTAGCCTAAACAACATAAACGTATATTTTTATAGAAATTATCAATTATGCATTTAAATACAGATACCGTGGGGAAATGTTACTTCATTCTTGGAGGACTGAAGGTCACTTTCAATTTAGGAGAGCCTCTTAGCTATTTTTCATCATTCCACCTAATGAAGGACTTTTATAATGAGGAATGCAATTTATACGTCAAGAAAATGACTCTTAAGGAATCTGTTTAAAAACAAATGTCCCTCAGGTTCATTCAGTTTTACTCATAGAGAATAAATTGACATTTTTTCATACTTCTACTTGACCTGTACAAGTCATTTTATAATTTCAAAACTGTTGGATCTCACTTTATTATATTTAGACAATATCACAAATAACAGAACAAGAATCCAACCCTGTGACAATATTTAAATGAGAGATATATTTTTATGTTAGGACTGAACTTAGTTGCGTCACAAATAATTCCCATTTTGGGACTCCATCAAATGAGGTACGGAAGTTATTAGGAAAAAGATGAGTGGCTGTATTCCAGCAGTGCAATGTCTTTCCTGAAATATTTGACTGGCACTTTACAGACATCAGATCAATGCCTTTTTAATTCTTTCAAACACTTTTTCTATTTTTAAGTATTTTAGTAAAGGCTTTGGGCACATTTTGAGGGGTCAGGAGCCTTCTGCAGGGCTACAGAAAACAAAGACAGCATCTCAACAAATTTGGCCAAAATAAGAAGCCTATTTTTTCAGAAGCAGAACAACTTTAGGAGACCAACTGTGACCATTCCCCAGCCTTGAAATTTTCAATATCCCAACATAGGGACCAAACTCATACTACTGATATTCAGTGATTTTGCCCAATAATTTTGATAGGGCATCTTGGGATAGCTGGGAACTATAGGTAAGTTGACTGACCATTTTAATTGTATGGGGAAGTTGATACTACTTTTTCTTCATCCTGATTTTAGGTTTTTATTTAGGCTGGTCTATGGCTGTAATAAAGATTTATTTTTTATTTTATTCAGATTCTATTTTCTTCTTGTGTTTTATGTTAATGTTTTTACATCCTACAGAATGTTTTTCTATAAATATTCCAGACTACATCATAATAGGTGATATAAAATATGAAAAATACACTTCCTTTTAATAGTAAAATATTCCTTTGGCCTTTAATACTGTATTATGTTATAATATCTAATATTAACCCTGTGGAGCTCAAGGATACATATCAAAGCTCAAAAAGTATCCCATGTGATACAATTGTCCTGCCAATTAGAAATGAACTATGAGTGAATAATATTTTCTTAGGAAGTGTTCAATACCATAACAGATTCCCCACCAGACTCAGAGTACTTGATTCAATTTCAGTTCCCTTTCTTTGGGCAAGCAATGGCCTCATGAACAGAGTATAGGTAGTTCTCGACTTACGACCAAAATTGAGCCCAAAATTTATGTTGCTAAGTGAGAAATGTGTTAAATGAGTTTTGCCCCATTTTACGACTTTTCTTGCCACATTTGTTAAGTGAATAACTGCAGTTATTAAGTTAGTAATACGGTTGTTAAGGGAATCTGGCTTCCCCGTTGACTTTGTCAGAAGGTCACAAAAGGGGATCACATGACCCTGGAACACTGCAACCATCATAAATGTGAATCATCTGTCAAGCATCCGAATATAAATCACGTGACTATGGGGATACTGCAATGGTTGTGTGAAAAATGGTCATAAGTCAGTTTTCAATGCCGTTGTAATTTCAAACGGTCACTAAATGAACTGTTCTTAAGTTGAAGGCTACCTGTAGTACTAAAAACATGGCCATCATGCTTTGTACTACTGTGTTACTTAAGATAAGGATGCCAGTCTTCAACAGACGATCCCATTTACTTCCTTGTATTTTAATGAGATGAATATGCCAAGGATTGCAGGTGGTTATACTAAATGGGCAAAAGTTGGGTTTTCTGATTGTTTCTGTTTGTTGGAGTGTTTTTTTTTCATATATTCATGGTGTCCAGAAACACACATGCACACTAAGGGTGTAGCAGTTTGGAATTCAGATTTCCATAAAAGACCTTCAAACGTTCTTCCCAAAACTTCTAGGAATGGTGCCACAAAACACTTTACTTAAGAGAAAGTTTCTGTGCTGCTTAATTATCCTGGAAGAAGTAAAGGGGGGAAGGAACTCCCTTTCTTCAGAAGCCTGGCCTGGAAGATATATGGACCAAAGGATAAATCCTTTTCCCAGAATGACTATTACCAGTTCACAAATTTAACAACATATAATGAGGTCAAAGAGGTAGAAGATGATTGAAGAAAAAGACGTAAAGAAAAGAAAATGTAGAAGTAATAATTTCTTTCTGAAGAGATTGATGTCAGCCAGTTGCTCCCTCTAGCCCAGAATTCCACACAAGCACCATACCAGACCAAATTTATATAGCCCAGATTTCAGTCCCTAAAACAAGACATGATCTATATTGAAACAAACTTCACTAACCTTAGTTTGCTACTTTATCCACTGCTCTATTCCAAATACTGCTGGCTGGGACATGGCTCTTGGCTTTCAACCAATCTGGATATGTGGAGGGAGGAGAGACCAAAAGAGAAGGAAAAATGGACATTGCTCTTCTTTCTTCTAAGTTAAGGAGTTTCCGTGAGGGAAAACTGACTGGCTGTTAAGCATTTGATTTCCCAGGCTTTGGATTTTCTGTCCATTATCTGGATTGATGGGTTCTTACTTTTCATTAACCTTTTCAGTCACTGAACTTGAAATGGAAGTTATGCATATTCACTACAATATGCAAGTCTACTTAAGGCTTGGATAACAGTTAACTTGTTTTTAAGTCAAAGAGACTCTCAGGTCCTTAAAAAAGGAAATCAAAAATAGTCTATTCACTCCTTGTTTAAATCAAGCCCCACAGCCTGTTCATAAACCAACAGGCAATATTTTGGACCTAGTCTCTCAAATATGCTTCAGAACCTCATCACAGAAAAAGATTAGAGCTGTATTTGACATAATTAAGTTTACAAAACCTTATGTAAGGTATATAAATAATCACATAAATAAGTTTCCTTTTTATTAATTTACACTATTTCTATCTGTTTATTGTGCAACAGTTCTCTGGTATATTAAAGTTTATAGAATGGCAGAAAGTATTCCATAGATATTCTGCTAACATACAACTCTGACAGAGTTTTACTCACAGTAACTCATAGGACAATGGTTTTTTTAAATGTTTTGCAGACTGAAATATTGCCTGTTCTACAACAGTAGCCCTACTCAAGAATTAACTCAAACATGTGTGAATGGTCACCATGCAGTCTTTACCAGTATTTTTCCACCCAGAGTATGTTTAACATGAAGGAAGAAGTCTCTTATATCCTCAAGTGAACAACACAGAAAGCTCTAGTGGCAGGGAACTTTGAACTGAAGACGTTCAGAACAAAGACCTAGCTTATGCAAGTCAAACAAAATTGTAATTATGAGCATTCCAATAGTTTAATAGAATGGAACAAACATGTGGCCAAATTCACTTCGTCCTTTAAAAAAGATTCAGCTGAAAGTTATATTCTCACATATTATACATTAGTGAATATAAATATTCTCCTATGTATATTAGTGAAGAATATACCTATGCTCACTAGGTCTTCAAACATGTTGTGGAATAAGAAATAAGCAAGTCAGAGTCATTTTAAAAATATTAATAGATATTTTGAAAATAAGGTTGCATTTATTAATTATTACAATCCAATTAAAAATCACCTAGATGTATTACATAATTGTTTTGCCCATATTTTAGTTTAGAGAAGAACAGTTAATTATGGTTAAAGATCTATCTCAATTACTTTATTAAAAAGTTCTTTTGTTATTTGACATTAGTATCTGAATGCAACTTTATTAAAATATTCAATTTTTTGTAAATCAGATGAAACAAGATTTTTATGTAATTTTTTTTACATAAACAAACTGTATTCTGCAAAATTAAAAACTGAAATGCTTTAAGGCATATATTTGAAAGCAGGTAATTGCTTATGCTTCATGACACAGAAACAAAAATTGGTATATAATAATTTGGCAATTCAAATTAAGGAATTGTGATTAATTATGCAAAACATCCTAGGTCGGAATCATATATTTTTATGTCTGCTTAAATAGAATTTATCAATTGACTGACAGGCATAAACAATGTTGACAAAAGAATAGTATTACAACAATAGAGGATTCTCAGAGTAAAATACCGATTGGTTTACATTCAGCAGAACAGCAAATTTTTTAAATGCCCAAGTTTCTCCAATAGATTCAAGGGTCTTAGATCAATTAAATAATTTGGGGGTAAAATAAATCTCCCCAAATCTGACCAAACTGTATATTTAGATGTAATCTTACCCCTTCAAAAATAGTTAAATTAAAACTATTACATTAATGAAAAGTGCTAATGCTCTTTCAACAAATTTGTAGGAAATATGTAGTAAAGCAGAGGTGGAAATTTTAAGTCTTGTGGACTTCAACTCCCAGAATTCCCTAGCCAACCGTCTTAAAGTTGTCAAGGTTGAACACCCTTGTAGTAAAGGATATTATGGATTATCTTATCTCTTATTCCTATTGCCCCAAAGGATTCATATCACCTTATCTATTGTAT
>JANHJO010002972.1:356770-370448 GCA_032468235.1 Pseudoxyrhopus heterurus
TTCTTTCGTTCTTTCTTTCTTTCTTTCTTTCTTTCTTTCTTTCTTTCTTTCTTTCTTTCTCTTTCGTTCCCGGAAAAATGAAGAACAGGTCAAGAGCAGGTCCACCTTGCATATTCGCAAGAGTAAATGCTGCACCATTTCTGCCTCTGAAGGGATGAAAGAATTTCTCTCTGGGTTTTAAAATAAAATTAAAAAAAAAAGCTGGACATAAAAACGCTGGAGCAGAGATCTGTCTTGCAATATCCTGTAAAATGGATCAGATTTACATCAGTTGTATCCTATCTGTGACCCGGCAGATACTGGTAGAACTACCAATATTTCTCATCACTGTCATGCCGGCAGAGAGTCACACTATAAAACTGGGATTAGAATTTGGAGTTCATTAGATTTGAGAATTTTGCTCCTTATTCATAACTATTTAACAAGCCTGAATTCAATTTGCTTTTGTTTGGTCTGAGTGTAAATGGTTTTCATTAATTTCTGGAATGTGTTTAATGCATCGAACTCATTTAATTCCTTTATCCTGAAGACGAAAGGATAAGTGAAACAAACTGAATTGGCAGCTTCCAGGACTTTTAAATGCATCACCAATCCAATCAAGCAACACGCCCTGCAGCGTTTTAGGCCCCCATCAAGCAATCAAAAAGTTTCTCAGAGTGGTATAGTACCTAATAAGTACAACAAATTTATTGTCACATCTCCATTGGTGACAACTTGATTACATTCCTGAAATAATAAAAATTAATTTGCATGACCTGACCTTTCCCACTGCTACCACCAATTCAGATTGCACTGATTTGGAAATATTTATCATTGTAGATTGCCCAATACTGTTCTTCGAAGAATTCAGAGAAATGCCTCTATAATTAGAGTCAACACATGGACTATACTGTGATCTGTGCCAGCTGGAAGAGGGTGCTGTTTTCTGGTAAGAAGTTAATCAGAATTTTAATATACTGGTAAACCTTGGCTTGTAATAGCAACAGCATTAGATTTATATACCGCTTATCAGTGCTTTACAGCTCTCTCTAAGCAGTTTACAGAATCAGCATATTGCCCCAAACAATCTGGGTTCTCATTTTACCAACCTCAGAAGGATGGAAGACTGAGTCAACCTGGAGCCTGGTGGGATTCTGCTGATCGGCAAGTCTGCAGAGTAGTCTGCAGTACTGTGTTCTAACCACTGTGGCACCGCAGTTCCTTAGTTCATATAGTAGCAAATAGTATACTTTGAAATAATTTTCTTCTTGGTGAAATAAAAAAATTTTTTAGGCAGACTTACGAAATCTAGCGAAGCTTAAAGGAAAGCAGGGGTTCAGGGAAACTTTCCTGGGAAACACTCAGGAAATTAAACTAAACTGAATTAAACTAAATTAGGAAATTAAACTAAATTAGGAAATTAAACTTAAATTCCTAACACTCAGGAAATTAAACTAAATTAAGCTAATTACATTTTATCTGCAGGGCTTCGGTGGAATTAATGCCCATGTGTTTGCAAGAGAGAGGAGGAAAAAAAGCGAAGCCTCCTGGCGGTGGATTCTTTTCCCTCGTGACCACGTGGTCTACCCTCTATGCCCTCGTCCCCTCCGGACGCCTTCAGCCAGTATGCCGGCTGGGCACGATAGGCTTTGTAATCCGACATATCAAGACGACACCCCATTTGGGGGGGGGGGGCGTTATATTGA
Source organism: Pseudoxyrhopus heterurus (assembly GCA_032468235.1). Taxonomy (NCBI): domain Eukaryota; kingdom Metazoa; phylum Chordata; class Lepidosauria; order Squamata; genus Pseudoxyrhopus; species Pseudoxyrhopus heterurus. The sequence continues at coordinate 358,456 of JANHJO010002972.1, forward strand.
CACCTACTGGGGAAGCTTGTTTGCATTTGCTGGAGGCGAGCCCTATAATTTAATCGGGATGCCGGATTAGGAAAACGCAAGCAATATTATTTAAGAAGTCGTCCCGTTCCCTCCCGCCGCTCACTTAGGAAACGGGCGCCGATTGCCTTACTCGGGTGTTACTCACTTGTTTGCTTTCCAGCGGACGCGAGCAAATGCCTCGGCGCGCAGAGCCAACATACGAGAAAGTCTCGCGTCCGAAAGCCTCACGTGACTTCCAGGCGCTTCCTGTATGACATTTACCCAATGGGAAGGCGGCTCGCCATAGAGATGCCGTGGCGTAGAAGGGCCATGGGCCCGTAGAAAAGCGAGTTCCCCGGCGGCTTCTGTTTCCACCGGAAGTTCGAGCAATGACCCGCCTTTTTTTTTTATTTTAACCGTTGCCCGGTTTAACTCCTTTATTCAGCAGCGCATCTTGAGGGGGAAAGTGCTGGTGGTGTTAAAAGAGTTCTTTCCTTCCCTCCTCTCTGTCGCTCCCTCTCCTCTCTCTACCTCCCTCTCTCTCTCCCCCCTCCCCTCCCTTCATTGTGAAGGTTTTGGTTCTTTCGGATTTCCCCATATAATTGAGAATGAGGATAATATAGGTATTTCCATTTGTACGTGGTTCCTTTGGCTCTATTTATTTAAGACACGAGCTCTTTCACACGTGTTAGCGTGATTCACGGGCTGGCTGTAAATTGCAGCCAACAGGAAGCCAAGATGAAACGCCTGCGACATTTCGTACAGACGACAGGAACCAAACTTAGAACTTTTTCTAACATCTTTATGTGGATTTTGTGTTTAACCTCAAAGTTAATTATTTCCAGTTCTTCGTTGCTCCAGGGTGTTCAGTGTGTTGGAAGAAATATCCTTTTGGGTTCTGTTCCAAGTGGGAAGAAAGACACTGGAAACATGGTGACTGCTTGGGAAAATGGTTTAACGGTGAACAGGATGGGTTCCTGGGCAGAAAAGGAGAAGGATGCTGAGAGTCCCTTGGTTTTATACCCTTTCCTGTTCCTGTACAAGAAATGTATCACATTGGCTGCCAGACTCCCAAGGGGTGGGGGTCTTAGCTAACTTTGGTTGAAACTGGCTGGGTGATGACATCTTCCCAGCCATGTGGTGAGATGGGTTAATTCTATCATGTCCTGAGGGCTTAATCCCATCACCCTTGAAGAGGGGGCAGGGAACTGCAGGAAGCTGCTTTGTCTTTAAAAACATGTTTTCTCATCCAGAGAAATATAATATTCTGTCTTTTTAATATTTCCTAGAATATTTCATTTTCCTAGGAGAGGGGTGGGTGTTAACCTCCTACACTCACATTTGTATGTCACCTAGGCTTTGCAATTCTAAATAGCACGTAGTCAGATGCAATTTGTCTGGTTTTGGAGTTTATTCAAAGAATTCCTGACAATGTTTTAATCAATCTCAAGCTTCAAACCTGACCCTTACACAGCACATCTAGCAATAATTTACAAGCTGCAGTCATATAATGTCATGCATAATGACTGCAGCAGAACTGATGAAAATGTGACACATTCATGTATTTCACTTAATAAGCCCATCGTATTTGATGGCTCCAGTGTTTGAGGTTAAGTGAAGTAGTGATTGTCTTCAAGATAAGCCAGTTAAAATTAATTTTAAAAGGATGTTTCAGTGATCTTGTTTAGCTTGACTAAGAAAATGAAATTATTAAATAAAAATGTTACATTTTAGTTGGATATTGGTGAAAATAAAGTTGTAACATTTTTCTCATCCAGGTTCATGGGCTCTCTTAAATCTACCCATGCCCCACCCTTCACTTCAAGGGATCTTGCAGGTCTTGTTATCTCAGCTTTCCCATCTGTTCATAATTCGTTTAAGCTATTGAGGTCTCCAAATTGTAGCTACTATTCTTTGTTACATCAGCACCAGTTGGAATTAAACCTAAGACCTTCATTTTCAGCTTTTCATTTTCCTTTTTGCATTTGAAAATATTATTTTACTTGACAAGATATTAGTTTTGCAAGGATCACAATATAATGCCTACATTTATATATTTTTTTGTTGAAACTAGACTAAATTAACTAAAGAAATTAGGTGGCAAGAACGTTTGAATAAACATTGAAAGGTAATTGTGGTAAGGTAAAAAATCCAATACTTTTTTTGCTGAGGACAGTATTTCTTACATCTGAGGACAAGTTGACATACTTTGAGGACAGATACTACTTAATTCCAAATCTTTTTGTTAGCTAACACTAAATCATGCCACTTATTTATTTATTGTATTTATATGTGTAACTATTAGCTTTACTCAGCAAGATTTATTGTTAAATCAAGTGATATTCATCATTACTTCATGTTGTTTTGTTAGGAAATTTCTCCTTATTTCTAGGTTGGTTCTCTCCTTGATTAGTTCCATCCATTTCTTCCTGTTCTGCCTTCATTTTCTTCATTTCTAAATTTTCCTTCATTAAGATCAGTGTTTCTTAAGTGGGATGCAAGAAACCCCTGGGGTCCCCCAAGACTCTCTCAGGGGTTCACATAATCAAAATATTTGCCAGATACTGAAGATATTTGCAAAAATTTAAAATAATGTCACTCTTCTCATTTTTTTATTTGTTAAAAATTATCATTTTCATTAACAATGAATGGGTTTAGTATTGTTAATTTTACATCATTCAATAAATATTGTACAAATGTGATTTTAATTTTTAATATGGTAAATATTTATAAATAAAACCCATACAACAAAAGCTCTCTTAATTGTTAAAAAGTGGGAAGATATCCTAAGAGCAAGAAGTTTAAGAAAAACTGATTTATATTATTTTGACTCATATGAACAGATTGCTCATTTGTACATTTACAAGGATAATTAGTTAGCATCATGCTTGAGCCTTGACTGAAGCTATTCCAATGTGAGTTTTTAATATACTAGGTGGCTCCCCAGAATGCAGAAACATTAGCATTATAACATCAGCCAAAATGTCTCACCCCCTTGTTACTCATCTCTTCCAAACAAAGCAAAAAAGCAAATTCTTGACAAAATCTTCCTATACAATTTCTTCATTCTTGCAATAGTTATTAAAATAGATGCAAATTTAAAATGAAGAGATTAAAAATACTTAATGTTTCTCTAATCTATAGGCATGTGCTAACCATATTTTGCTGGGCAAAAAACTAAGATTTAATCTTTTGCAAACTAAGTGAAAAATCAGGAATGAGAAACCTGTGGTTTTCTAATGCCAAACTACAATAACTATTGCTGTACAATTAATGTTCCTAAGATATAAAGGATGCAGTAGACAATCTTGTGATTGGTCAAATATTTTCAATTTCAACTTGCAATAGACAGCCAATATGACCAAGTGCAAGGAACTATAATTCAGGTCATCTGGAGAGCACTAAATTGCCTATCTTACCTTAGGTTAAATGGTGTGGAGGTTATGATTTGTCTGAATACTGTAAAACATTAAGAGTCAGGTATTATGTTATAACAGTGATGTTGAACCCTTTTCAGGTCGCGCGCCAAATTGTGCACGTGCTTGTGCGCATGCGCTTCTGTGTGCCCCCGCACCCACAATGCAATGCGTGGGCCTCCCCCCCCGCTGTTTTTCGGCTCCTTTTTTGCCTAGAAATTCTGGGGGTCGCGCGTGCATGCACAGGGGGTGGGGAGAGCGCATGCATGCGCAGTGGAGCTGGGCTGGGCGATGGCTGGCATGCCAGGCGACATGGCTCCATGTGCCACTTTGGGCACATGTGCCATAGGTTCGTCATCACGGTGTTATAGTATAGAGATCTAATGAGAACTTTAAGACTTGAGAAACAAATCTTTTTTGGAAAATAACCCTTTGCTGACCCCAATTTCATTAAAAATATAGATGTACTTCAGATGTAAACTAACTATAAATGATACAGATAGTACAAAAATGTTTTTCAAATATTAAGAAAACCATTTTGAATGAAATACTTAGCAGAAACCAAAGATGTAAAGAAAATTTAAAAAGTAGCATTTCAAAAGAATGTTACATTTAAAATAAAGTTAAAAAAAACAACGGAATGTAAAAGAAGGCTAGAGCTAGATACCCTAATTGCATTTCTGTTTAGATTATAGCCTTTCACTGTAGACATCTCGATTGTACCAGTGCCTCAGGTCTCCACACATCCTTTATAACACCCTGCCATTACTCTGGGAAGATAAATAAAAAAAGTGACACAACACAAATAAAATGGAAAAACCAAGTGGATCTTAATTCACTTTCTCAATAGCCTTTTAAAAACTGTAGGCATATATTTTTAAACGAAGTATCACAAGTTTGCTCACATCTAACAAAATTTCTGAAAATCAGTGTCTATTATGTCTAATAAAATCTCATCAGCTGTATGAAAATTAATGACACATTAACTTCAAATATCATTGCTTATTCTTGTTCATTTTCAATTTTTTTATCCTTCCTTTGTACTAGTAAATTCTTCAATATTTTTGTTTTCTTCTTTAATGTTAATCTGACATGCCACTGATGTCCTAGTACAAAACAGAGCAAATATTACGAACAGACCTTTTGACCTTACAAATTTTTTAAAAAATGACAAGAAAAGGGAAGCAAAACATAGGCAAGGTAAGAAGCTTGTATTTCAATAATGGATAATGCCCCAGGCTTGAACAAAAAGATTTTTCTCAGAGTGGATTAGAAGAGTTTTCAAATGGACTTCTGGGTATTAAAGGCCTCAACAGTGGAGTGCTATTTTCTCTAAGACAGCTTTTGATGCCCTTCTTTTGAACCTTTTAAAGCAATTGGCTGATTACTGCTAGAAGGAAATATCTTGTATGGTATTCATTTGGCTATTTAAATATTAATTTAAACATATTTAAAATTAAAGATGGACCATTTCCATCTTTTTTTTCCACATGCATTTTTTTTAATGAAGTCCACCAAACAAAAAATCCAAGATGGTTTTTAACATAAGAATGATTGCTCATATGAATTATATCATTTTATGTTAGTATTGGTAGATATTTACTTATTTATGCAATTGTAGAGCATCATCCAATGACCTCAGTTGTAACTGTTTAGTAGTAACTAATTTTTTAGGATCTTACTCTTAATATTTAGATGGCATTTTGGCTATTAAAATGTTTTCCATTTAATATCCTATCGGTAGCAGTTCTTCATGGACCTGGAACTTACTGTATTTCTTACCTGCATATTACAAAGAAGGAAAAAGAACCAAAATACCATCAATTTATTTAAGATGGCACAGAAAGTTCATTATTCTGAACTATGAAATATATCGCTTTGGAAAAGAAGAAATGCCATGAGACCAGAAAATAAAGCTTAAATTAATTTATTAAACAATAGAAAATCATTCACAAAACAGGTATTTACATGATTTAATATGAATATTAAGAACACCATTTTATATCAACATTGATAGGATGAATTTCTCTTATTTGATATTTGCATGTTGAAAAGGCTGATAAAGGAATGAGTACTGATTAGGTAAAAGTTTTAAGACTGAATGCTGTTGGTGGATATTCCTGTAGCATACAAACCTTTTCCATAAAATGATCTGCAATTCATATTTAGCAGCCCAGGGTTGTACACTTTTTTGAAACATTCCATGGTACACTTGCTGTAAATTATTTAAAAAAATATTGACAATTTCAGCCTACTACAAAAAATCTACAATGGCAATGGCTTTATGGGACAGTTCCACAAGGATGATCAGCATTTCTTATATACAAGTAAGTGAATTTGTAACAATATTTAATGACAACATATATAATTTGTTTCTTCCAATGGGAGGCTTTATTATATATATTTTTTCCTAAAGTACCTTAAGCTTCTCAGTATTTTATGAGTCATTTCTTTATACTAAATAATATCACTGCCTCTTTCTAACTACGGAAGAGAAAATATGTCAAAAGCAGTTTCACACAGAGCCAACAAGTATTAACTGGTCTCTCAAATGTAGAAAATGACAATGCTGATGATTTAACACAGCAACTCATCATATGAATAGCCAGAGCCTACTAAGAAGGAAGGAAGTGTATAAATACTTATTTATTTCAAATATATGAATATATTTGATATTCATAATATATTATATAAAATTAGGTTCTTTAAGCATAAAAATGTCAGTGCTAAAGTATTTGTGATAGTAGTGAAATCAGTTACTACAACAAAAGCGACTGACTTGTGTTTTTTTAGTGAACATTTCATATATTTTTTTTAGTAATTTCACCCATGCTGTCAAAATATTCCATTTACTTAATTTCAGGAAAGTCAATGATAAAGAAAATCCTTGTTTTAAATAATAGCACAGTATATTTTTATATATTTAATTATTACAATCAAGTCCACAAGACATTTAGTTCATTCCACATTTTTTACCAATCTAAATATAAAGCAATTTTATTTGTAGTTTAAAACAAGCAAAAGTTTGGGGGGAAAACTACTATAAATTCTGTGCAAAACTGTTTCCCTTGTGCATGAATCTTCAGTCACGCAGCAGCAATAGATGCATCGTCCAATTGACGGCCCTGTGGCTTCAGAGAAATAAAGAGAGCATTATTTCATATATATGTTTTCCCACAGTTACATAGGGCTCTATACAGTTATACAATATCTATAATGTATTAATTTCATATTATTTTAGGATCAATACTGCAGTATAACACTTAAAAGATTCAGCAGTGATCCCTAATGTTCCACTGAAAGATTGGTAACAGTGAATAATTCTTAATAGGCTAAGATGACAAAGTAATTATGAAATTGTTATCTATTGATAGAAATGCATAGAAAATGGCAAGTTGTTATACCGGTACGTTAAATGGAACATCTATATCTACCATTTTTGGAAACTAACAACTATTACAGCAGAAAACATTTACTATGTAATCAGAAAAATTACAGTACTGTACAGCGCAAGGAATATTTTAAGCATCAAATGTCTAGATTTTAAGCATTTAAATTTTTTCTAAACTTAGGAAAAACAGACTGTACAACCTAGAAGATACTGCAGTTTAGGAATATACTCATAAGCTTCTTTCTCTGTAAAAAGAAGGCTTACATCCTTAGCTAGCAGCAAATGTAAATGACTGATTTAAGAGGCATTCTGACTGTCAGAATTCTTGAGAAATACCTGTCCTTTCTGGTTGTACTGTGATCAAGTAGCCTACAAAGCCCTGTCACCATAAAGGGTGGATTAAGTTGGGTTTTACAATGTAATTCACAAAAAGCACATCACATTTTTTTCAAAGATTTCATTTACTCTGCCTGGACAGGTTTCTTCCTACTTATTTTGATAATCCCTGCTATGCAAAATGGGGAGGAGGGAGAGAAAAGAGCTGTTCACTAATGTCTTGGTAGCTAAATAAATGTATTATCACATGCACACTTCTTCATACCATTACTGCTACAATATGACATTACTTCTAATTCCTATTATTTGCACATACAACTATTCATAATGCAATGAGACTTATTCTAGATTGAAAATCTGCTTCAACTAATCATTTTCGAAACAGAACATGGAATGACATTTTCATCCAGTGTTTAGACCAAGTGAATTTAGCAAAAGCTTGAGTGAAAAAGTTTATTTTACACAATAGCTAGCTTATCATAATGCTTTCCTAAAGCCACATTAAATAAAAAATACAGTTGAAGAAAGTCTGAGTAATTGCTGGTTGAGTTATAGATTCCATTCTTATCTTTTATTATTTTCAGTAGAAGTTGCACCTATTTCAGAAATCCATTCTAGCATTCCACTGAAAATCATTTTCAAATAACTTACTATCTTTATGAACAAACCACATGTTGAAAGAATGTTAAATACTGTTGCTTTGCTACCACTATTTGTTACCTTGACGAAGATGTGCGTTGGTATAAATTTCCTAAGCAGTTGGTTAGTAAACTGTGGAAATCGTAGCAGACTGATGCTGAGAGATGGCAGCTGCTGATATCCAGCCATAAGAGGATAGAAGTTGTATAACATTTCTTGTTCAGTGCCAGGAAGGATTCTCAGTCTTATCTAAAAATACATCCCACACAGTAAGTTCCTTAATTACATGTAGACTAACTGATAAAAATTTTTAATTTTCTGAAATTTTTTCCAATTTAAAGGAATTTTTTTACTAATCTGCAGCATTAATCTTTGTAATGTCAAAGGCCCAATCAGATGCATGTTCCATATCATTTCATCTACAATACTTTGACTCAGAAATAGTATTGATTCAGTGGAAGTCACTTTTACTGCATTCAAGTTACTTTTAAAACTTCATTTCCTAGCCCACATTTAACAGGGCAAGCAGAATGCAAGTTTCTTCTGTTACACAAGCTTGTTAGCTGCATAATTTCTCTTAAGTGACTTATAGTTCATTAACAGAATTAAATGAAGATTAAAAAATCTAGATGCATCATGATCCATACCTGCTTAAGACCAGAAAACATGAAGGCATCACTAGGTTCCACTGTTACTTCTACATCTTGCACTAAATTAGTCGTATTCTGCAGATGAAATTTTACAGGTAAGGATTCTCTGACTCGACCAAATGATGGCAAATCTTGGAAAGAAAGCACAACAGTAATTTTCATGAGTTTCAATAAACGGGATTTCTTATTTCTGTTTTAGCTCCACAGGAGCATATGAATACTATTTAGAATTACATACTCATAGCCTAAAAGATTGCAAGTTTTAAATATTATGACTTAGAAGAGAGACTGAGAAAAACATAATTCTCTTTTCAAACACTCAGCACTGAAAAGTGCTGTGAGGAAAATTCCACTGTTAATCATGTGTCAATCATCATTATGAGAAAGTAATTAAAACAATAGTACTGAGCTAACCAATGGAATGTTTTCTTTTTGTATACTGAAAAGGCAGTAGCAAATCAATGAAAAACAGTTGCCTTCTGGACTTAATTCATAACCTGTCAAACCACAAATACTTTAAGCCTTTCCCATATCACAGTAATAGTAGCAATAGTTAAAATATGAGCATAACATCAAAATATGAACCTGTATGTCAAAAAAGCTCACCAAAAAGAATTACCAAGCCAAACAAAGGCAACTTTTATCTTTGGAGATAAGAGTAAAGTGGCAGTAACAAGAAATTTCTGTTTATATTATTAAAACCAGCTGCAGATTTTGGGTCACATATTCTTTCTTAGACCAATCCAATAAACTAAACTTTTACTCTCTCAAGGACAGAAGCTAAAGTACAAAATAAAAAACTTATTCAATGGGTAATCTCACCACAGTCATAGAACAGACTGTAAGAGGGATTTAATGAATAAACGGCAAAACACTCTTTTCCTAATGATGCCCAGTAAATACTCTGGTTGGGAACACTGTAGCTGCTAGTTTGAGGAAGGTGAAGGTAAATAGGGAGATGTGCTACTTTCTGCTAATTGTTTCTCTTTTCTTATATTTTAAAAAAGGAGATTTTGAGAATTCAAAGCCTCCAACAAAAATTATATGATGATCCTGAGAAATGATTTGTTTCCAGGTTTTCTTGATTTTTTCCCAGATACTTTACTCTAACTATAATAAACTTTTTGAAAGTTCTGTAAGTCAGCCTATGAGAATTGTCATGTATTAATAAGTCATTAATATTACCTGCATTAACATGGAGTGGGATACTTTCAGTGATCACATGCGGCAATGTGATCAATGTATTAACTACAGGTATGTTCTCCACAGCTGAGCTCCTTTAAAAAATATTAAATTTATTTTTAATTATGGTAATCACTACAAATTATCAGCAAACAATTTAAAATAGGAAAATTATAACAAATCCAAATTTGAAATGTGAGGATGTAACACAAAAGACATTTTAGACAACTGAATTCTATAAATTTATTTCTAGTTATGAGAGAAATGGCAAATTGATGAAATAAGAACGTGCAAAGAATATTGGAACAAAAACAAATGTGGTTCTCTGATTTATCAGTTTCTCCAACAGGTGGTTTCTTGATAGGCTAAAGACATTGGTTCTTGATTTGAACTTAGTAAAATGTACAGAAAGGGCGTATAGTTAAATATGGGTAAAATACAGATCAGAAACTTTAAAGATGGTTTTGTTTTGTGAATGAAACTCTTAATAGAAAATTATCTGCATATTTTCTGGGATTTTTCAGGCCCATTTATTACCAGTCCTTTGAGGTATTTTCACAGAATACGAATTAAGTCTGGTTCAAAATATTTTAGGCTGCAAAGTTCTCTAGCCATTGCAGAGTCCATAGAACAAAGTATCTGGGATACTGAAGAAAGCCAGGTCAATTCATATTTAGACAGATTCATGGTCACATGGCTCTGCAATCATGTGTTTGGCACAGAAAGTTTCACAGGAGAGCTAGAAAGTCAGAAAAAGCCAACAAATCAGCCCAATGCATGCTATGCATATCAGTGGCCTTCAGGCATCAATATATCAAGAGACCATAAAGAGCCAGATAAAAAAACTCCCTCCTCAAAATAGTTAAGCTACACAAGATGAACTTGTGGAAAGCAGTCAAAATTCTGCTTTGAGCAACATTGGGTATTAACTCTACTCTTCAGAATTATTATTATGGAAACTGTTTTACTTTATTCCTAATGTCATCGTTCTCTAAAATGCATTGCTAGAGAAAGCCCTCATCTTTTAGAAGTGCTTGGTACACTTTGAAAGCATACAGTGGGTGCTTTTGCAAAGTGGCTGCACAGAGGTTTACTCATTCACAAAATTGGTATTATTTGGAGCATAACCAGGAGCCAAGAACTAATTTACTGAAACCACCTGTTTTTATTTTCTAACAAAGCTTATAAATTTTAGTTAGAGCCCATGGGCATTATTAGAGGTAAAAACAGTGCTAGTTCTTTGTTTTGTAGCATTCCAGTTTAAAAAATTAAATTGGCAAGGGAGGCGGAAATCTCAGGCTAATTTAAAAGAAGGGACAAATACCCTGGTCTCAGGGTTGGGCTCCTACCGGTTCGGACCGGTTCGCCCGAACCGGTTGTTGAGGTCAGGCGGAGCCAGCAAACCGTGTCCATCGGTTTTTTTTAAAAAAATATTTATTTTGGCCCACCGGAGCCTCTAGCAGCCTTGATTCACTGTGTTTTCAGCACAGCTGATGATCAGGGAAGTGCACCTCACCTGTTTTTCTCCCTAGAGGCTGCTGCAGGAAGTTTGTGTTTTAAAGAAACAAACTTCCTGCAGCAGCTCCTCTGGGGAAAAACTGCTGAGGCAGGCTTCCCCAATCATCAGATGTGCTGAAAACACAGCGAATCAAGGCTGCTAGAGGCTCTGGGCACGTGGGAGGGCAAAAAAAAATTTTTTTTTTTTTTTAGAAAAACCGACCGAATCGGTTGTTACACTGATTGAAACCCACACCTGCCTGGTCTGCTTAATAGTATTCTTTGAATAACTGGCGACAGAGATATTTGCTACCTTGAACATATTCACAATTTTTTTTGGTTAAGATTTTGGAGGGGATGGCAGCAGATATTTAACTTAAAATGCTTGTTCCTTTTTTTTCTTTTCTCAAACAATAATAATCTTGGCTAGAAAAAGGCCAAGTGCCCAGATGTTTTCTCTGTTTTGCCTAAATAGCATACAGGAATGTTTAAATTGTAATGCTAATGCCTTTAAAAATAGAATGTTAATCCACTAGGAGAACAATACATCAGAATACTTGAAAAAGTAAGTAAGTAGCAGCTACCTTTTCCAGGAGATGACATAACATCCGGTAGCAACTCCACCTTGACCAGTTGTAAGTGGTGGACAACGAAGGCAAAAGCATTCACTAGCACTTTCACCTGTCTGTAAAACAACTAAAAGAAAAGTCAGGTTAAGTCTAAAAAGTTGAAAAAAAGTAATAAATGTTAGGTAAATCTGAAAGTCTATTTCATGCATTATCTATATTATCTATATCTATAAAACAGTGTGTGTGTGTATGTTTGTGGGTATGTCCTGAATAGGTTCTTCCATGCCTGCACCAATCTGGCCCAAACTTGCCA
>JANHJO010002974.1:52991-63301 GCA_032468235.1 Pseudoxyrhopus heterurus
GGCTGAGTCAACCTTGGAGCTGGTGGGATTCGATCAGCCAAACTGCTGATCTGCAGTACTGCAGTACTGTGATCTTATCACTTGAGCCACAGCAGACCTCATAGGTCCCTTCCAACTCTATTATTCTATATTTTAGGTTCTAAAGAGAGAATGATCTCCTCTTTACTTGTGCCTTCCACCTTCTTTCCATTTAACTGCTCGCTTTTGGGGAGAGAGTTTTCTGATTTAAATTCTGATTCTCTAGAATTCTATAGAAAAGGGGAGAGGGAAGAGAGAAAGTAAGAAATTACACTACAACAAATACCCAAATGTGGTCTTAGTTAGATCCATTGCAGAATTATTTTTCATTCATAGTAATTCTTTCCCCACATCCCCAAAATCTATTCCATATTTTAGGATGCACACAGAGCTACAATGATGAAGAAAAAGCTCATTGTGTGAGAAAACTGATTTCAGCAACAGGACTTCAAACTATACTATTAGTTTGTCTAACTGACGACAAGAATTGACTATGCCATAAGTTACCATGATAATCTTCCCTCATTTTCTTAACAAATAAATATTTGAGTATTTGAGGGGCTGCCACAAAGAAGAGGGGGTCAAATTATTCTTCAAAGCATCAGAGGGCAGGGCAAGAAATAATGGTTGGAAATCAATCAAAGATAGAAGCAACCTGGAATTAAGGAGAAACTTCCTAACACTGAGAACAATTAACCAGTGGAACAGTTTGCTTCCAGAAATGCTCCATCACTGGATGTTTTTAAGAAGAGTCTAAATGGTAAATGATAAATGTTCCCCTTGCACATACATGCTAGTCATTCCCAACTCTAGGGGGCGGTGCTCATCTCCGTTTCAAAGCCAAAGAGCCAGCGCTGTCCAAAGACGTCTCCGTGATCATATGGCCGGCATGACTAAATGCCGAATGCGCATGGAACGCTGTTACCTTCCCACCAAAGGTGGTCCCTATTTTTCTACTTGCATTTTTACATGCTTTCGAACTGCTAGGTTGGCAGAAGCTGGGACAAGTAACTAGGGATTCGAACCGCCAAACTGCCAACCTTTCTGATCGGCAAGCTCAGCGTCTTACCCACTGAGCCACCACGTCCCAGGAAAGAGTAGACCCATTTTATTCTGGGAAAGCAGAAGACCCATTAACATTTAATCAAAATTCTAGGTTTTTCCCCCATTTTCATTACTGACTGGTAATGATCTAAAAAAAACCCATAATTTGAGAAGACAAAGTAAGATTATTTGTTAAGTCCAGCGTGACTCACTGTGGCCCTTACAGCTGCCTTTCTATGGTCCCAGCCAGCTTGCTGATTAGTGAAATATGTGGGGTATTTTGTGAGCAGGAAAGAGCAGTGAAAAATTAATGGCGGGATTGCTAACAGCTCTGTTCCCTTTACAATTATAGTGAAAACATAGCAGTTTCAACTTTTTATCAAGAAAAAAGGAGAATCATCAACGTTTCTTTTCCTCAAAGGGATCATGATAGTATATATCATCTTTAATGCCATACACACACTATGATTTCTAGTTGAATTTTTCTGGATTTCACAGCACACTGCAAACAACTAAAAATCATTTATCATATTCTCTTTAACACTCTTTGGTTGCAGAAAGATGATATTACCATAATGCAGATTATTACCGTATTATTATTGTCCTATAATTATGCAGAAAAAAAGCATAATTGATCCAAATTAATTTTCTTTGGCAAGTTATGAGGAGATATGGGTTTCTATTCAGTGTTATTAAATGCATGGGCATTTATTATTAACATCCCTGTGCATGAGTTATGACAAACTGATTTATTTCAGAAGCATAATATCCTTCATTTTTAAAATTTATTTGTATCCCGCCTTTATGGAGTTGCAGTGGCTCAAGTGGTAAGAACAGAGTACTGCAGATCAGCAGTTTGGCTGATCGAATCCCATCAGCTCCAAGGTTGACTCAGCCTTCCATCCTTCTGAGATCGGTAAAATGAGAACCCAGATTGTTGGGGATAATATGCTGATTCTGTGAACCACTTAGAGAGAGCTGAAAAAAGCACTGATAAGCGGTATATAAATCTAATGCTATTATTATGCTATTATTATTATTATTTTTACAAGTAACTCAACATGGTGAACATATCCCACACATCTTCTCCTTCTATTTTCTTCACAACAGGCCTGTGAGGTTTGTTGGGCTGAGAGAGAGTGAGTCGTCCAAAGTCACCCAGCTGGCCTTCATAGCCAAGGCAGGACTAGAATTCACAGTCTCCTTGTTTTTAGCCTGATGCTTTAACCACTAGACCAAACCGACTCTCATTTTCTCCACTGCCTTTTGGTATTTTTTTTTAATTCCTGAGTCTTGGAATAAGTCTAAAACCCTTAGCAATTTTATTAGGCAATCTGATGATAGTCCTGTTATTACTCTTGTAGGTTTTGATTCTAAACGATTTTTATATCTTAGTGATATTTTAGCAAATTTAGATGCCTCTGCTAGTTTATTGTCACATCTTATATGGGTGATTCAACATTTTGGCAAGTATTCTGGAAATTTGTTTTATTTGCCTTAGCCTGTGAAGTTTCAATAACCAATGCAAAGATGTAAGTGTTGTAATCGTTACTTAATAATATTAAGTATTCTAGGACTTTATATAGGGAAGAAATACACTATAAGTTTTAGAGAATGTACTCTGAGATATTCAGTAGAATTAATTAGAGTAGAATACTACTGATAAATGATTAGGGGAACTTGAAACTATTAATGCTGCAAGTAGATAAGAAAACAAAAAAGAAAATATAATCCAAGGGAGCAGGAGTTTTTTCTTAAAGTAATTCTGCTATTTATTGAATATTATTTGGAGGTTATTTTGTGAAAGTTTCAGAAAAGTATATACTTAGAATCAATTTTCAGTGTTATTTTAAAGGAAATTGGGTAACAGGGAGGCTAAAAACATTTACCTGGTGGTTTCTAGACACTCTGAAATTATAGCAGTCAGAAAGACAATAAGAGACTATTCTTCTACCCTGACCAATTAGTCAATATTTATATTGGGAATTTTACTAATTCAGAGAATTGCTCTGTACCTAAATCGATCTGAAGCTCTAGTAGGAGTTGCTTGACAGAACCGTTTCTTAGAAAGAGAGCCTGAATTTTGACTTAAGATGTATTAATTTATTTTAAAAATGTAAAAGCTGCTTTAAAAAATTCCACCACCTCCAAAGCAGTATGCATTTAATATCCGCGATATCTAGATTTGTTCTTCAGAAGATTAATACGTGGTGAGACAAAATTCCCAACTTCAAGAATGTACTTTAAATTCGAGTACGCGTTTTTCCTAACGGGACACCCTCCCGATGTCTTGAGACAACGATTCCCAGGACGCCCAGCCAGCAGAAGAAAAGCCTAGAGATTTAGAAGGCGGGAAAAAAACCCAAATCGAAGAAAACCAGTTTTTCTATAAAGATGAATCGAAGGGGAAAAACACTTGTCTGAATCTAAGAAGCCGCAGTCCTTTCATCACGGCAGTCCTATAGCTGCCCTCTAGCCGCTCGTGTAACCAAAAAGAGCTACCAAAGGATTGGCGTTCGCCAATTATTTCCGTCGTATGTGTAATGTATTTTCATATGGATTTGATATAAAGGTTGAATTCTGCTCCGGCAGAGGCGTCTCCCCGCCATCTCTCACTCCATTTTCTGACGCCAGGTTGTCCCAGATCCCGGCACGTCCGCACCTCAGTCTGGAAAGTTTTGCGAAACTTGCGCAAAAATAGGGGGCTAACGCGTCTGTGAATTCGGCACATGCAGCGCTAGGGCGGGAGGATATCGGCGGACCCAACAAGGAAGGTACCGGACCGAAGAGAGGGAAACGGGGTCCAGTATCTCCCGTCCATCCAGGCGCCTGAGGCGTTGACGCCAAAATTGCTTCTTCCTCAAAGTTCAGTGCTAACATTTATTACGAAGTAAGGAGCACTGATTTTAATATACTTTACTTGCACGCTTGAAGTGCAACCTTGTGGGTTCCCCCGCTCTCCCGCACGTAAAGCTGCATTTCAAAAACGGTAAAAAAATAGTAAAGAACAAAGAAAGGAAATATTCCAAAATGAAAATATTACATTGAGTCATATATTCGGAGAGGAAGGAAGGGAGGGAAGGAAGGAGAAAGACAGAGAGATAGAGACAGAGAGAGACACACACACAGAAAGAGGAATGAATGAAAAACGGTATCCTTGAGGAATAAGAAATAAAAATTAGTGTCTCCGTTGTGGTGTGTGTATCTGTATGATGGCTATTCCCCCCTCCCCACTATAAACTGAAACATTAACCTTAAAACAGTACATTCCCCACAATCACAGGTTCAGTCATCCTATAGTTATAGATATGTATCACTCAAATTTATTTATCTATTTATTCCAACTTTGGGCTGATCATACTCATCTGTTGCAGCAAATCCAAGGGCTTTAACATATAAAAATATTTTTGGAGATACCTCTCATATAAGCAGGCTATAGTCCCCTGAGTTTCTGTGTAAATTTCTTCATTTTGGAGATTCTTTGTGGCTTTACTGCAAATACCGGTAATTTCCAAATTTAAAGTGCGCAATTTGGCTTAAAAGATGTGCCATTTGTTTAGGATTGTCCAAGTAGTAAAATGTCAGATAAATTACAAAAGGAGTATAACTAAGAAATTATGTAAATACAATGAGAAAAAAAATTGTCAAAATTATGCTATGCATTCTGCAGAATGTTCCTGAAGAGGTTTTTTTCTATTGGTTAAACCAGGTCTAGTGGTTAAACCAAGAGAACGTTAATTAAATCAGGAGTATGTAAAGTCTTAGGCATGAAAGCTAGTTGGATGACTTTGGGCCAGTCATTGTGTCTTAGCCCACAATATCAGGGTCAAGCTACAAGGTGGTCAGTCAATTCTTGTCCCAACCAATAGATCAACACTTGGTTAATCTGGAAAAAGTGGACATTGCACTTGTAGGTAAAATGCTAGGAAGAAAAAAAAATGTTATTTCAGAACAAAGATCTCTACCTTAAATGACTGCCAGGGTAGATGGCAGTCCAAGAGATGCCAAGGTTGAACTGATCTGAAATGTATTAAATCTGAGAACAACCAAAAGATTATTGAAACTGAGAACTAGCTTCAACAATTTCTGAAATGAACCAACCCTGATCACTTGAAAAAACTAACTTTGCAGTTGTTAGGCAAATATTATCTTTGCATGCTTTTTCAAATTCATATTGGGTTTTCCTAGAGTGGTCATCTTCAATTAATGCCAGCATAGACCAGTGTTTATTAAACAAAAATCCCCTTGCTTGTAGTAGTGTAATATCTAATTCTAAGAGCTCTTTCCAGTTCCCATTATATATTCTGAAAACTGTTGCAATCCAGGAAGCAATTATATCTTCCTGTCTTTGCGCATTGAGAAAGAATGCTGAGATATCTAACGCTAGACAGATCAAGAATTTGGTTCTTTGAGAATGAGATCACTGTAATAGCCACCTCTAGAATAGCTTGCGCCCTGAGATCAGAGTAGCCCCCTACCCTTTGCTCTTTTGAAGGTGTGGTCAACTAGTCTATGCCCCCCCAGAGGGTGTTCAGAAACAGAAAATTTAACTGAGGATAGTCATGGAGATTATCCTAATATTTTAATGCTGGACTGATGTGTTAATAATTTAAACCTGTTTCTTAATAGAGTTGCTTCACAAACTACATGCAAATATTTATAAATTAGAGACAAATAATTTATTGCCTTCCAAGGGAGAATTTAGAAAGTTAAGATGGCAGCTGCAACAACACAAAAACAGCTTCACTCTTTCTGGCAGGCTTTTTGTTGCATAGTTGTATAACCATCATGACTTGTTTGATCTTCCTCCCACTGCAGATGCCCTGAAAGTGCCACCAGACTGTTATTTTTAATTGAATGTGTGCGTATGAAATAAATTGTTGCATTTAATGTGGGTCCGTATAATATATATTTCTTAGAACTGAAATGGTCTTTAGATTTAGATCTGGGAAAACCCAATGTTGACTCTAGCTGGTTCCCTAAATATGTGTGTGTTAACTTTTAAAAATAAATGCCCAGAGTATTAGCATTGAGTGCCACCTAGTGACAGTATAAATTAGACCAAATGCTAATCCCTCTTACAAATTGTGAGTAACAGGAGGGAATGTGATCCTTTGGGACGAAACTCTCCAAACAGCTGGAGTGTCACACAGAAGGCCAAGAAATGTTCTCTATTGTCCCAAAATGCTGAATAAGGACTTTTATGTTTCAGAAAGGTAGAAGCTACTAGAGAAGGTAGAAGCTAATATAGAATGGAAAATGGAAAATATCCTAATGTAAGAGAGGGAGTCAATTACTAAGAAAGGTACTACACTACCCATCACTGGACGACATACTGTAGGTCTTTAATCAAAGTCACAAAAATATGACATAAATGACATACATTACATAGTATGTCAGTTGCATCATGGCACAAATGACTTACATATAATTTGTGCAATGATATCATGATATACATGATGTCATTCCATTCTTCTGCCTTCTTGTGGGCACTTTGATATCATTCTGTTTAAGGGGAATTCTGCCTTAGAGAGGTTCAGCAATAATCCCACAGATAGTAGCTTGCCAGGCAGGTGTGTATACCAAATGGGAAGTAGAATCAATTCTCCATGAGGTTTTGACCTGTCTTTTTTTAATATGGTATGGCTTTCTGAGCTGAGTAATAAATTCTCCTAACTCCCAGTTAAGGTTGTTCAGATGAAGAAACGTTCTTCTTTTAGCTAAATGTCCTCTTAGATCTGGAGAAGAGCCACTGGATTCTACTCCATCGCCATACTAATTGAGGCTTAGTAGCCTAGTATCTTTGTTAATTTGAGTAATATTTTAATATATTCTGTTAATACATAATCTTTGCTTAATTGTAACAATTTTTGTATTTTTTTTTGGTCTGGACTGATTTCTCTTGTAAATCAAGAAAAAAAATTAATGGAATGGCTAGCACTGTTGAAAAAAGCTAGATATTGAGCTAGATCAGATTTCAGACCATCTAATTTAAAGTAAATTTCTGAACAAATACCAGTTAATTGATGTCCAGCAAGAAGATTCTTTTACTTTGTTGTAGTAGTGTATGGTTTTGAACATTTGCTTCCACTTCAGTTCTAAAGACCTGTACATTGTGTCTAAGCATTTTCAGAGAGAGCTTTACTAGACTAATCAAATATTTTAAATAATACCGGTGAGTTTTTAAGCTACTATTTCCCAAGAGCGCAGATTATATGTTCAGAGCCGAGATAAAGAAAATTAGATCTAATTTTTGCCAAGCTAATGGGGATTGGAGAACATTAAACATCTCAAGAATTGTATGTCTTACAGGTGATGGAATTGCCCATAAGCAGTTCCTTATATAGGTGTCCATTCTTAATTGTGATTTCAAAATGACATGTATCATTTTTCAAGCTGCACCCCTGTTGTATTTGAATTATGTCATACAGAGAAGGCAAAATCACAAAACCATCTCTCATTAATTTTGGCTATGTCATATGAGAGAATTTATTGGAGAAAGAAATTATGTTTGGAAGAGTTAGTGGTAAAAGGAAACCAGGATATCAAAGAACATGGTGGCTGGACACCATCAAAACTGACACTAGCCAGAGCAGAGAAAAACTGAAATGGTACAAGATCGGAAGGGGTGGAGAGACCTGGCCCATAGAATCACCAAGAATCGACATGACAAAATGGATAGCATCATCATCATCATCACTATGTCATACAGGCGTACACAAGAGTGGAGTTTGTGTTGTGACACAAGTTCCATCTCTTGCCCCAACCTGCTCCTCCATAGACACCCATAGATCACATAACAACACATTATAAAAAATAATAATAGGAAAGGCTTTGTAAATTATAAAGACATTTCCTCCTCCTTAAAAAGCTTCTCTCAATATGCTGCCTTCCAAATATATTGGGAACTGAATCCCCCACATAGCAGGAAATCACCAGGTAAGGAAGAAGTGCCCCAAAGATAGCAGGTTTGGTATTTAACCTTTTTTTAGATATGCAGGTTGAGTTTTCATTATGATGATGCAGAAACAATTATACATCTGGATGCAACTGTATCTCCTAAAGCAACTTAAGTCTAATCCATTACTTTAAATGTATTTTTTTCTCTTTATATATGGACTTCTCCCAAAATCATTATTTGTGAACAAATATACAGAACTCACTGCTCAACATACTGGCTTTAATCATACCGACTTCTTGGAACAATGATGGATTGAACTATGATATAATAATTCTAACTGGAACATATAACCAGGAATTTTTTTAAAAAAAAGTAATAAGAAGAAACTCACCATCTCCAAGTTAGGATATGTGATCCTTTTTTCTCTGGTTCTCTATCATTAGCATGGAGAAATTACAGAATGTGATCAATAGACAAATTGGAGAGTTACAGAATGTTATAGACAGATTTTTCTCAGCCTATCAATTTTTGAACAGATTCATTAATGCAAGTAGTACTTGGATGACCTAAGAGCCACACTGCCAACTGCATTGTCTAACAACCGTTCACAGAGGATGTGGTCAGCATAGCACAAGTTAACATTCAGTCTCTGATTCATATCATGCACAATGTGGGCACTACCAGAGCATTTTCTCATGGGGTACACAGACAGGGCAAACTAGATTTATACCCCGGTTCTTAATCACCAACTATACTTATTGCTGTAAGGGAAAAGAGCTTCTGCATGACGAGAAACATGCCCAAGGATGCTCAGAGGGCAGTTCAATTGCAAATTTACATTTTGCTTATGAATCTGAACCAAATTTTTAGACTTACTGGAGCTGGCTGGTACAAAACTCTAGAAAGTATTCAGAAACATACAGTAGATACCTGCTAGAATCCACACATTTCAGCAGTAAAACTAAGACATAGCTATGGTATGGAAGTTCTGAAGTTCTGCCAGGTCTTATTTTTATTTATTTATTTTATTTTACAAATTTATATACCGCCCTCTCCCAAGGGACTCTTTTTTATAGTTAGATAAGTTCTACTCATCATTGTGCTCAATTTTAATAATAATAATCAAATAGCAGGTAATATCTGGAAAAAAATGGTCCATGAATGTTGAAATCAATTGCATTTAATTTTGGCTTGTGTTCTTGAGTCTGCAGGATAGGAGAAAATTTGAAAAATTGAAGTTTCCACTTGTGTCTCTGGAAATATTCCCTGCATGCGGGTCGTGGTTCTGTTGACTTAATCTAGCTACAAATACTTCCAGTATCTCTCCTTCCTTCCCTGGTTTTTATCTCCATGTTCAGTTTTAATCTTTCAGCTTCCTTCTGCCCCATTCTGCTCACTTCCCTTTTTGGCACACAGATGGGCATTCTTGATTCAGACTATGGCTTGAAACTATTATGCCGCCAAATTGACCTTATTGTAGATTCACTTTGCAAGCTGTTTTCTTCTGATGCTATCACCTGCCATTCCCCTCATTTCAACCTTGTGCTCTAGATTAGAGGCCTTTTAAAAAGACCTCTTGATCCTCTGATTAACGTTTGCACGAAATGCAAGAGCTGCAGTGAGAAAGAAGATAGAGGAATTCCCCAGTCAACTTAGGTTTCTTAGCTGCTTTATGTGAGTTGGAAAAATGGTAGCATATATATGAAATGTCTTATGTAGAAAAGAAGAGTTGATAGGTAAGCTGCCCAAGTCTGGAAGCATATTGAGTAAAGCAGTTGTAAAATCTTGCTTTGGGTGACCCACAAAACCGCAAGAGAAATAAGGGTAGTTCTGCACGGAATTGGCTTTGGGATAGTTCTTGGAGGGGAGTGAGGGGTGAATGAATATTATGAGTGAGTATACGTATGGGAATGAGAGTAGAGTGACTGTATATTATTGAGGATGAGGGGCCCTGGGAAAGTCAACATGGACCCCGCTGCTGAGTGTATTAACAGAAGCAGGTTGGGGTCCAGATGTATTCCCCAGGATGGTATGGATGGAGTCCCTTGTCTGCCAGGGAGAGGGGAGGCCGGAATGGGAAGGTTAGGAGATTCGGGGGACACAGTGGGTCGGAGTATCCCCATGGTGACTGGGAGGGGTAGATATGGTGGGAGCCGAGGGGTGGGCCGCTCACGGGGAACTCGCACTCGCTATCTTACAGTGATTACATGTTCTGGCCCCTCGGACTCACACAAGATTCCTGGTGGTTTGGGAATTCAGGGCCCTGGACTTAGGCTGCTGCTATTTAATGCTAGGTCTGTTACCAACAAAGCCCCTCTGATCCAGGACTTGATCTTGGAGGAGGGGG
>JANHJO010002974.1:130808-142160 GCA_032468235.1 Pseudoxyrhopus heterurus
AGTCTCATTTAGCAACAGAAATTTTGGGCTCAATTGTGGTCGTAAGTCAAGGACGATTCCAAGTCACAGGAAATGGGCCTGAAACATTCTTTAGTCAGATGGAGGTTTATTTAGCACTCAGAAAGTAGAAATGGAGGAAGGTAAGAAAAACTACATCAGGGTATGGTGACATGCAGGTTTTAAATGCAGGAAGAAAAAACAGAATGGGAGGGGGGGAAAGAGGCCACAGGAGTTATATAATAAACAGTAAGTTTTATACCTCAACACCTCCGAGATAGAGGAATCACTGTCATCAGACCTAGGGATAGAAAATTAGCAGGATTATGGGTAATTAAAACCAGGAGAAAGAAAAGCAGCAGTATAAAGTCAGAAGAGGGAAGTTTGTTATTGCATCCAAGCTAGCAGGGCAGATAAAAAAGATAGCAGGCTGCAGACAGAGGGGGCTCAGGAGCAGAAGGAGCACGAGCAGAAACCACCTGCAATTTGAATAGGTATTTTCTCACTCACTAAACCCTTGATATTATACACGAAGTCTTGAAACTTGCTTTAGGAAAAAGGAAGTGAAAACTCTAATGATGTTAAATTATTGCGCGTATGTGGCTTTTCTGAGGAGAAAGACACCACACATACAACGCTATCTACCAAGGTTTGTGGGTAACACCTAGTGGTCAACCTCTGAGCAAAGTCTATTGTGACTTTCATACTTCCTCATGAGGACATGATCACTGTGGTGTCAAATTCCCTCTACAAATGGCTGCCAATTATGTTTCTTGTATTGCTTTTATTTTTATTTGAAACTTCAATAGCCACTTAGGCTGAAGTTGATCTATGCTGGACAAATTAGCTTAAAATACTAATGGAATATCACTAGTTTTTCGATGCTACAATTCCTCTCTCCCTCAACCCTGATCTCAAGAGTACATACGCCAGTATTTGAAAAGCTAAAAGCATATGAAACTCTGTTGTGAGATCTTGTCCTGTTAATAGAGCTAATTAACAGCTAATTGGAAGATCAGTGCAACTCAAACCTATGTTGAAAAAAATAAACTTGCATCCTCTCGACATCCATGTGCAGAGTTTTGAAAATGAGATTCCTGGCTCTGGGAGGCTGCAGACAGGATTGGAAAGAGATTTCATGCTTCCTAGCAACCATCTAAATACACTGAAGAAATGCAGCAATAATTTAGCAATGGAGAAATTATGGAATGTATAAAATTAGATACTGGTCCTGGGTGGGGAAATGGTATAACAGTTATTTAGGTTTCTTACATATTTGGGGAAGTTCCAGGGAAACCTTGTCTGGTTGCTGCTAAATGTCCTGATTGCTGAAGCAGAGAGCTAACTCCAGTGCAAATGGGATGACACATCTTCAGGTTTCCCCCCCCCCTCAAAAAACCCCAAACCAAAACAACAACCCAAAACCAAAAAATCTAAAGGTTTTCAGTATTGGGTAAAATGGAAAATTAGGAGAATTTTTTTTTTAGTGCCAGCAGCTATAACCATAAATTCTCCTCTTTATCCTTGGGAAATGAACCTCCTCCAAATCTCATAATCTTACTTGTCTAATGCAGAGCCCTGGCTCTGGTTGCTAGTGAGCCGAGAGAAGACATTGCGGTCATTGCGTGGTCTGCTGGGAGGGGATGAGGGAGGAGTGAATCCAACATCTGGATTTCTAGGCAAGAAAGAAAGATGTGATGATTTACCTCTGATTGGAGGCTGGTTTGCTCCTTGCAAATCATCTCTCACCACTTTCAGATCCTGTTCCACCAAGCAAGTCAACTGGATGACAAGGAAAATAAAAAAATATTGGGGGCCCCTTCTCATGCACTTACCTGATAGACTGGCCCCTGTCGTATGACTTCCTCCTTGTAAGCGGTGAAGTATCTGTGCCTCGGGACTGTCGAGGGCTAGAGAGGAAAAAAAAAAACGACAGAAAATATTCTTTACAAAATTCTCTTATTGAAATGAATGAAGTGCTAAATGCCTGGGGAATCGTTTGCTTTAAAACATTCCTAGTGTCAGGGAGGATAGATAGGATGTACATAATCTTCTTGCAGATGCAAAGATTTTGATGAGGGAGCACATGGGAGCATATGATCTCTTAAAACACTGTAAAAACAAATGTCAAGGAAATGAAATAGACTGGGTGTATTAATTCAATTTCCAGTACCTTCCATGTTTGCAAGATCCCTCATCTGTGCAGAAACATTTATATTTATTTTAGTACCTATACTTATCCTTGCCAATTCATAGCTGATGGAGACTAATATAGGTTACGTCATTTGTATAAACTAAGTTTTCTTAAATGTTTTCAGCAGCCACATCCTGCAGGAAACGGTTCCTGCTCAGACTGCACAATGCTTCAGTTTTGACTCTAAAATGGGGTTTCAGAGCATATGGGACATGAACAAAGCGTCTGTCTGCAACTTTTAAAGCAGCTGCATCTTTTCCCAACATCCTGTGCCTGCTACTTGAAAGGAAAACTGTGGCCGCTTTGAAGACCTGCAGGTAGATGCTCTCTGAAGAACCTTTTTGTAATCAAAGCCAAAGCAAAGCTCTACTTTCTCATTAGGACACTCTTCTATTTTGAACCAGTATCAGGTGAGGCTGCAAGCTGACTAAGGATTATGAAAAGAGTTTTGAGGTGATTTCATAAAAATGATGGAATCTAATGAATGGAAGACTTCTATGTTATTGTTAAAATTTCTGTAAAGTTTGCGGTCAACAAAAAGCTGATTCTGGCCTGAACTCAATACACAGATCATTTCCCCCCCCCCTTTGCCTGGTTATTTCTCTGGCTCACTAACTACTATCATCAAGAAAACCAAATTGTGGGATGTTAAAAGAATGACTCATGTACAGTATTGGTTTACATAATAATAATGCTGAAGTATTGGGCTTCAATCCAGTAGCATCTCCACTTCTCAACATGGAAGAGGTCATTGCCTCTATATCATTGCCTCTATAGGAACCATGGTGGTGCAGTGGTTAGAATGCAGTATTGTAGGCTCTGGCATTCCACTGCCAGGAGTTCGATTCTGACCAGGGTTGACTCAGCCTTCCATCCTTCCGAGGTTGGTAAAATGAGGATCCAGATTGCTGGGGGCGATATGATGGCTCTGTAAACCACTTAGAGAGGGCTGTAAACACTATGAAGCGGTATATAAGTCTAAGTGCTATTGCTATAGCCAGGACTTACAATGTGCTCCCTCGGATAGGCAGGCTGATGGTGCGGGATACTTTCTCCTTATAATAAGGATCATGGATAGAGAATCCAACACTGTCCTCTTTGATTTCCATGAGAGACGCTAATGACTTGGTTATGTTCTTAGTGGAGATGTCCAATGTGGGTCCTAGGCACTCTGCAGATACAGCTTTCATCTGACCAGACAGTTTAGGCTCTCCCTAAAACAAAGTCCCAAAAGAATCAAGTCAGAAAAGGAGCATTAATCAGCTACTCGGGCATTATTCCCTGGCTGAAATTGTAACAATCCTCATTGGCTGGTAAAATGTAGCACAAGATTTAGATCTGAATTCAAGTAAGAGATATCCGTAGTGATCATCCTAAATTTTGTGGAAGGATGTAATTAGAGTCAAGAGTTATTAAGACAGTCAAGGAATTTTGGTCTAAAGACAATAAAGGAAAGGGACATAGAAATAGATAAGGATGAATATTTAGTACTAATTATGATTCTACCATCCCAAATTAATGACTCTGAGTGGTCCACAATTAAAAAGCAGTAAAATTCCAAAACACAAAAAGTCCATCAACTAAACATAAATGAACAATATGCTTATCATCTAATTTCTAATAAAAAAAGGAAGCATATATCTGGCTATTAGGCCTTGAATGCTTGGTGGGACAGTTATATTTTAATACGTCACGCAAACTATTCTCACTGTTTAATTGAAGAGCAGTCAGATGTTTACAAAGACACAAAACACCTACAGACATACTGGCCAAATGCAGCTTTCAACTTACCCTGCACTTGAAGTCATCCTGACTAGCAGAACCTTTCATGAAGAAAGACTGGGAAAAGCTGCAGGACACAGAAAGAGATCTTTGGTACATGCAATTTTTATAGGAACCTATAGAGAATCCAAGTGAGACCAACCCCTCAGACTCTGATTTATTCCTGACACAAGCATTCCATGCTGAATTGGATTTTTTTGTATAAAAAAAGAACATAGGGATTCCTTGATGACCATGAGCTGGTTCACTAGTCAACAAAAATAATTTCCATTTCTCCCATTTTTTAAAACCACACAGGGTAAAGAAAGTGTGTGGATGTGGATGTGTACACACTTGCCTCCCGCTTTCTCTGAGGATACTCACCTTCCCTCTGAAGCCAAACTGAATTCTGAGACTTCCTCATCAGTGCTGGCATAGCCATTTTCTATGTAGAAAAGAAACCAACATTTGGACCATATTCATCAGCATACAGACATAAGCACTGCTTCTGTATCAGAAACGTATCTAGGAAAATGTCTTTAGAGTATATCCAAAGGTCACAAGAAGGTTGGTTTTAAATTTTTAAAGTGGGCAACTTGGCAAAAGAACACTAATCTCCAATTTACAGAAGCAGAAGGACCACAAGAATGAACCCAGAACAAACACACTTTCAACTTAAAAAGAGCCTTGCCACATGAAATGCCTAATTCAGAGGTAAGTTTAAATGTTCTGTTCATGGCTATATACTCATCACATAACAGCCTGGCTATTTGAAGTCTTTGTTATGTAGTGATTGTCCTCAAAATAGTCCTTTTGTCACACAGCAAGAATGTTCTTTAGGAGTGTGGCTATAGAAGAGCACTATGGATAGGTGAATAACAAAACAGACCTTGCTGCACATTGTGAATGAGTGCCTGTAATTCAGGGTGGGATTCTGCTTTTTCCCGTAGGGCATCCAGAATATGATGGTTCTGAGAGGAGCCAGTCACATCTGTTTGTCTCAGCCGTCCCTCCAGTAAGCGGATCTGAGCTTCCTTCTGGGCTACCTGCAGGCTCTATTTTCAGAGATTGGAAAATTAGGTAAGAACTTGATCTCTCCACAAGCTCTATTCTCAGCCATAAAGAAGGCTATATTATTATTTCTGCAATGGGATTCTGTGTCTTGCAATGTGTTCTGAGCCACAACCAGAAGACTAATTGTAATATTCAATCAGAGCTTTATTCTACTTCTTAGTAAAGTGTTTGGATAAAACACAAGGACTAGAAAGAGTTTCACTACAAATATATTTCAAAATATTAAAAATCTTACTCCATTCTAAATGCATTTCTCCAAGAGTTCCATAGATAGATCAGATTAACATTGTAACCAATTACATTTGCTACTGGATTAGCTATACCTATGAACCGCTAGCAGGCATTCTTAGCTTTGACTTGCCTTGTCTATGGATGCTTTGAGAAAATTGTCCAATAAAAGCCGTGCTTCAGCCAAAGAGCAGGAGCTGATCACCACAGAGGTATCTGTAGAATCCAATTCTTCCTAGTAAGAAGAGACCCATAGGGAAAAGCAATAGAATGAGAAAGTCTGGGGATAGAACATTGTTTCACTGTCCAAGTATTGGTTTTACTGGGCCTTGATATCCTCTCAGTAGGGTTGTGCATGAGTAGCCAATTTCAATTATTCATTCATCAAGTGAACCCACTGTGGACTACTAGAGCCTTCTCCCTGTTTTTTTCTACAAGAGAATTCTTCTAGAGTACTAATGCCTTAATGTAAATAAATCATCAGACTGATAAGATGTAATTCCATACTGAAAAAGAGAAAAATTCCAGGACTTTTCCAATTCTCTCAAGGATCTCATAAGGATTGTGAAACACAATAATTCCTTACTCTCTGTTGTTCCTAAGAACAAGGAGTCCGGCTTTCAGGCTCAAATTAATCTCTGGCTCATATGTAAACTATGGAATCCCCCCTCCCAAATCCCTTGCCTCAGATGGAAATGGGACGCACCTTGGTCTCTTCAATCTGCATAATGGTGGCCTGGCAGTCAGAAATACCATCATTTATGTAGTCAAGATTGGCAGCCAACACTTCTATCTCCTCATTCAATTCCTGCATTCCCTTCTGTTCTTCTGGGTTCTCGGCCTGTAGTTTCCGCCTCTTTCCTAGTAGTCCTTCCTGCATCAGTGACAACTCCTCACGTTTCTGAAAGCAAGAAGAAAGAATTGAGTCTTTCTGCTAGGCCACTGTTCTGCAACAAACTCTGCCCGCAAGCCTTGCCTTCTATCCCAATGAAGACATCCGCCCTTATGAGCCACCCCCTTGTCACCTTGATAAGACGCTCCATGTCTGATTCCAGATTGATGACAGTCATTCTTTGCATGACAATATCAAAGACACGGCGTTCCAGTGACTGCCACTTCAGGCGGGCTGTCTTACTAAAAGTCTGATTTGCACCTTTCTTTGGGAATCTTTTCCTACAGAGGGAGATCACAAGCAAGAAATGAGCAGCACAATCCTACCATTATACTAAATTCTCAGCCATGCTCCTCCAAGTAGTTCTGAAGCAGAGGGTGGGAAACCATTCTGAATGTTACCAAGAAGGAAGCTATCAGGAAAAGCCAAAGCCCAGGAGGCAAGATTGGACTTGAAAAATATCAATATGTTCACAGATACCCACATATAATACACACACAAGTATGCACTTTCTGACAGATCCCTTGAATAGCTTGAAATATATCCAAAGAATTAACACGGTATCTGACCTGATTGTCCGAGTTCCGTTTGAGGAAGAAGGAGAATCTCCCAGCAAAGCATTGGTTTTTCTATTCCACTGGCGTACGATGCTAGAGACAGAGCGTGAACCAGATTCTGGCTCTAAGGAGGTGATAGTGCTGGTGGAGACTTCAGCACCGGGCTCTCCCATGGTTTGTTTCTGGTTAATCCTCCCAGCAACCCTGTCTGTCATAGGTTTAGCTAGACGACGCAAAGCAGAGACCTGGAAAGCCAGAAGAAAAAAAGACTCCTGACAAATAGAAATATGAAAATAGGTTCAGGCATCAGTTTCAGAAGAAGAATCAAAAGTGATTCCAGTTATCTCCAATAATAGCCCCAAACTGGAGGGCAAATGGATGAGGACAAAGGCAACTAAATTTGGGGAAGAATTTTCTCCCAAGTAACAAGGTTTTTGAGAAACATGGCAAAATGATGCAAAAATGATGCAAAATGCCAGGCATTATCAAGCTCAAATTATCTAAGCTAAAACCAAATTTAGCAACTTCACTAATCAAGTGATGTGCTCAGTCTCTTGATAAGAAATTATAGATTTGTCTGGATAAACAAAAATTATAATTCTGTTTAATACGTTTACATGCTCAAAAGATACATTTGGGGTCTCCCTCTCCCTCTCTATGCAGGTTCCCATGATTCATAAGCACAAGAGGCATTTTTCTTGGTTCGTTACCTGAGATTTCAGTTTCGATAGCTATGTGTGATTGGTCCAACAAACCACATTCAAGAAACCTACACATATTATCCGAGTACAAGGAGACATCTCCAAAGTTGCAAACTGGCAAGGACTTTTTTTTAAAAGCAGAGATTTATCATTTGCTATCCTTGTGCACCCTAAGCCTGCACCTCACCTCTTGGGTTTTCCTGCGCAAGACGATCTCCTGCTGTCGCTTCTGAGATTCCAGAGTTCGGATTTGATACTACAAGAACAATGGGAAAAAATATTGATAACATCCCACAATGGAGCATCCAGGAAATAAACTTTCCTTAGGATGCTTCACTTGATTGCTCTAGTAAAGCTCTTAAGAATATCTTGAGGCTAATATATGTCAGTTGGGATTGTCCAAATGCTTCCTGTTGCAAGTCCAATGGGATTTATGGACGGAAAGTAACAACATGATTATTGATCAAGAGTTAATAGATAAAATTTATATACAGCCTACAGAAACTGTGGATTATGAGATGGGAAAACTCTGATTTCAGACTTTCATTGCATTTTTTCCTTAAGATCTAATCTTACTCTTGTAGCACTGTTGGGAATATCAGTTCTTCTTCTAGCAATTATTTTCTAAGGCTGTCAGGAGTTCCTCTAATTGAAACCCCAGCTCCAAAAAAAAAAAAAAAATCCCTGAAGTTTAACTCCCTGCTCTTATTCAGCTGTTCTATGGTAGACCATCTGGAGAGGGGAAAGCTATCCAAGACAGTATGGATTTTTTTATGGAGTATTTGGAATTGCTCTATTTTCTTTCTTGTTCATTTTTAAAAGTGGTTAAAATATTTAAACATGCTTAAAATGTTACATTGTGGATTATATCAAGTCCTTCAACAGAAAGTACCGGTACTAAAATCAAAAGTTTAGGATTCTCATTAGATAAATTCCATATTGGATGTTAAACCAATATTTTAGTTTATAATATTGTATATTTTTAATTTACACCTCACCTTTCTATTGTTAATTGTGATATATTCTAATATAAAATTATGTATTTCATAAAGTTAAAATATAACCATAATTTGTTTAGGCTTCATCTTATACAATGGTCCCTTTCCTGAATAACTACATATACTGTAGAGATATATTTCTATGGAATAATTTACTGATATAGATATTATGAAAACACAGCTTTATGTCTGCACACAACTTAAATGACTTATGGAACGAAATTCCTTATTTTGTTTTGTAATTCATATTGTATCAGCTATTGATTGTTAGCAAGTCAACCTGTTGTCAATTGTTACCTGTTTCTTGGTTGGGCCTAGCACCACAGCATATGCCTTCAAATGGGCTTTATACAGGACCTTATCAGATCTGGATCAGGCCTTCCTCTAACTGTGTACCTATCTAAGTTTACACTGCTGCCTGACTTCTCTACTTCACATGCTGATGGGCGTTAAAGAAAAGCATCCAATTTTTGGAGATGAGACAAGATATTGCATTCTGAAGCTTAAAGAATTAGCTGGGAATTGCTTACGTCAAGAGATTCTGAAAGCAGGGTTAAATTTAACGGCAAAAATTACTTGGAAGCCCTTTTAGTCCAACCTGAACTTGTACTCTGTTGTTGGGAAAGTGCTCTTATCCTCTTTATCAAGCCTCTGCAGTAATGGATGGGTGAGTAAAAGACCACAGAAGTTACACACACACACATGAGAAGGAAAGCCTCTTACCTCTTCTGCCTCATTCTCATCATTCTCATCTGCCTCGTTTCCCTGCTGCAACCTCAACCGCTTTTTAAACCCTTCTTTCTCTGGGCTATCAAAGAAAAGTGAATGTTATGTCGACGTTTGTTTTGTTTTTAGGCCATTTCTTTTATTTTAAGATTTCAGCCTAAAAGGCAGAAGATCCACCATCAGAGCTGATATCATTACTATCAAAAAGAACATAGTTTTCATTTATATCAATAATGAAAAACACCAACAGGACAGTCAGTCTAAATAATAATCTTTTTTATAGATCTTGGCCAAGTCCCTTTACTTGACAATACCTTCACAAGCCTTCAGCAAGACAGACCCATCCATACTTACTATTTTTACACTACGTATACCAGTCTAGCAATAACAACAGAAGCTCATCACAAGAGCGAGCATAGAGACAAGCAGAATGACAAGATACACCACAATACCTAAGTTATAAGGTAACCTAATTTATAAATATCAGTATGAGTACAATGTATGCGTAATTACATAGGAGTGATGCTATAGGGCACAGTGGTGTTTATTTCTTGCTGCAGAACACACTGAACTTTAGTAAAAGTTCTTCAGCCAACTGAAACACAACCCATAATGTTTTAATTAGAGATTCAAATCTATTTGATTAATAAATTAGCATTTAAATTGCTATTCTAGGGATCCAAGAAACAGAAAAAAATGTGGTATCAAAACTCTGTTTGATTTCCTTTTTTCCATCACTGCTTTCTTATACCAAGGAGGAACAAATGATAGATAGCTCAAACCCTTATAAATACACAATTCAGGAGCCAGAATAAGAAATCCTGCCAGTCACCATGGCCCTATGTTTTATCACTCTAATTGAAATAAGTCCCAAAGCAGGGATTTCCAGCAATCTTCTTTGCCGCATCACTGATTTATGTGTCTGCATGTCCATGCCCAAGTTTGTCTTAACTTCTGGCAATTGCCTGGATAAATCCACATAGCTTTCTTGGCAAGATTTTCTGAAGTAGTTTGCTGTTGCCTTATTTCTAGGGCTGACAGTGACAGACCTAAAGTTACCCTGTTTAGTCATGCCCAAGGGGGAATTATAGCTCACAGACTCTATCCCAGTCCTTTTAACCATCACACTCATACCTCTGATTACATTTATTTATTTAATAAATTTATATAGCCACCCAACTCACACATAGGTGACTCTGGGTAGATGCAGTCTTCAATAATGGTTGCTGAGACACAAGAATTGGTACAAAGTAGGAAGGACGGAGGGAGAGGAAATGAACCATCCCTAGGCACTGTTATACAGAGTGTGGCACTGGAGGAAATGGGAAATGGGGTTTACCTTTTTTTTCGCAGTTTTGTCTCCTTCTTTAGCCTCTCAACATCTTGCTTGGCCCACTGTAGAACATCAGTGGCTTCAGCTTCCACCGAGGTGGCAGGGGAACGTGAATCTCCCAATCCAATCCCTGGTGATAAGCCCAGGGAATAGGGCAGCCTGGTTGAAACCCGGTTCAGATTGCGGCGCAGTGATTCATTCATAGCTTCACTCTCTAAGAGTTTTGTCCTACAAAGGAGACACACATACACACACAAAAAACCACATCATCCATCTAATTAGATACAAACTTCTTTGAAGTTCTCTGTAGGGATAATTTATTTGCCCAAAAAGCATGAAACAACACAATTAATACCTTATTTTAATGGATATAATTTCCTGATATTCTAAGTTCAAAAGATTACTATATTACACGAACAGGAACCAATAAGCAAAATATGATCCAAAACATGCCCCTCCATAAACCCATTTATATAGCAGAAAACTCAAAAATAAAAAAATAAAAGGATAAAGCAAATTTTAAAAGTTCATCCTAATCAGATTCTCAAGGTCATAGAAACAGGCTGCATTGCATAAATTGTCTAATGATATCAAGGATTGATTCAAACACCGAAGCATTATCTTTTATAAGAATTCAGCAATGATCAAAATGTAGCATGAAAGTTAGACAGAATTCTTTTTTTCTGTACAATGTTTTCAAGTGTAAATACAAGTTTCAAGATGTCCTACAACATAACCTCAGGCACCCGAAAACTTAAACTTTTGGAGTTCTGCAAATAAGGGAGATTTAAAGAGCTGTGGTGGCGTAGCGGTTAGCGCAGTACTTAGTAATTAGTACTTAGCTGCCAGCTGCCTGCAATTTAGCAAGTTCAAATCCCACCAGGCTCAAGG
>JANHJO010002976.1:0-12687 GCA_032468235.1 Pseudoxyrhopus heterurus
TGGAAAAATGAACAGATACCAACTACGGACAATTGGATTATAAAGTTATTGGACTATGTTGAAATGGACAAATTAACGATATTGTTGAAGTACAACAATATGGACCTATTTGAAAAAACATGATGGCCTTTATTGAACTTTTTGGGACATCAACATGGAGGCAATGTTTCATTTTGAACAATTTTGGAATATAGTATTAAAACTAAGGACTTTGCAGTGTACTCCAAGTACATGAAGGATGGACTGTAATGCTGAAGTTATAGATCAAAGAAGAAATTCTTTAAAATATAATTTAAATTTATAAGGGAAAGTGCCTGATAAAAATGAACTTTAAATGTGCGATGTAACACAGTCAGAATCAGAAGCTATTAAGATGTGTCTATGTTTTGTATGTTTTTTAAAAATATATGAAAATAATAAAAAAATTATGTTAAAAAAATTTATGAATCAGTTCCTGAGAGGAGATGAAGATGAAATGATAAGAAATTAATTTGGGGACCCTTGTTTGATGAGATTAAATTTCAATATTTCTGATAGCTCTTAATGGATTTTTTTCTGGTTGAAAGATGAGACTTTAAAGATTTGTTTATAGATATGAGTTAAGCTATAGAAAAATAGTGGTTTTTTATTTTTAGAGAAAATGATAAATTAATATGAAATCGATTTACTTGTTTAAGGTTAATATATTTATATAAGATTAAATATACACACGAATACACACATATTTCTGGGAGCTCTTAATGGACTTTTGCTGATTAAGATTGAATGATGAAGCTTTGCTCTTTTCCAACAGAGAAAAGATGAGATATGGTATGAAAAGATTTTAGGTTGAAATATTGGAGAAAGTGATAAGTTACTGAAATTGTTTTCACTTGTCTTGGCAGAGGGACTTTTCTCCTCCTTCCTTTTTCTCTCTTCACTTTTTATTTTTCTTAGTTTGCATTATTTTTTATTTTTGTATTGTTATACTTCAATAAAAATTATAAATAACAAAGAGATGTTCTTCTCCAGAGCATATTGTCCTGCAGGAGAAATTTCTACCTGTGGCACATTTTTATACTGGATCTCCTGAACCAAGTGCTGAAAGAATTTAATTAATTTAATTCTTAATTTAAGAATTTAATCTCTCTCCCTCTCTCTCTCTCTCTCTCTCCCCCTCCCTCCCTCCATCTCTCTCTCTCTCTTTCTCTCTCTCCTTCTTATTATGGTTTCAAATTTCAGCTTTTCATTTTGCCACTCCTTCCTACAAATAAGAATAAGCTACCTCTGCAGCGTTGCTGAAATATTCCCAAGGATTTCTACTCCAAAAAGTCATAGTCAGCAGAGTGAATGAAATTTTGAGTTGTGATATGAAGCAAATCTGAAGGTCAGCAGATTGGGGAAAGTAATCTACATGAAATGAGAAAGAGGGTCTGGAGGTTGTACAGCATTTTGGAAATAATTCAGAAAAGGTGCTTTAGAGCATGTGGGAGCAGGAATGTCACATCTGTGACACTTGAAGGGAATAGCACAATCTTGCACAAAGCTGCACCTGCTTTGAAGAGTAGCAGATAGGCACTACATTTTGCATTCCCTTGCTCTATAGAAAGAGATTTTCCAAATTATCTGCACAGCTCTAAATTGTACTAGAGAATTTCAAGAAGTGAATCAGTGCATTGTGCTTACTTAAACATTCACCTGTTTCATTTTTTTTTAGGAACAAGATTAATAAGTACATAACAAGTCTATGTCTATGTGTCTATTTAAGTGATCTATGGTGGATCAGTAGGGACATTGTAGGAATCACTCAGTAGAAGCTGTGATTTTGCCATAGCTTACACCTTCTCATGCTGGCAACGAATATGTTTGCTGAGACTTTCGAAATGGTTCTGTTTTTATTTTTATTTTAGGTAATAGCAATCGATCTCCTCTTTATCTGCCTGAATGTGGATCTCCTTCTAGAAAGAGCTATTTGTGAGGCAAAACAAGTTAAAAAGAAGCATAAACATGGCAATTTTGAAAAAGCTGATTAAAGAAGCAGCCAATTTAAACAACCTCAGAAGTTAGAGCTTTTGATTAAAACATTGCAGCAATGACCAGTTGGAGTAGAAAACTGAAACAATGACATTTTCACAGAATTAGATAGCCATCTACGGCCTAATGTAAAACTTAAGAGACTTGGGAAATTTAAAAAAAAATCCACCAGATATTTCACGTGGGCTCCAAATGCATTTTTTCTTGAGAGGCTATTTGTAAATCTGAATAGCAGAAAAATCCTCCTTTCTCTCCTGTAATCTGTCTTGTCTGGTAAGAGAATGCAGGGAAGGACTCAAGGGAAGATCTCAAGAGACATGGGAAGAAGCAATGCATTTAAACTTTTGCACTCATGGTACACAAATATCTAATGTAACTACAAAAAGGTCTGTTGTGAGCTTTTTGTAGAGCAGAGAGGAAGAGAAGAAAATAAGAAGACAATGTAAATGAAAGAAATAAAGGAGGACTAGTTCAGAAGATGAGGATGGTAGGGTAGAGTTTTGTGCTATAAAAATTACCCCCAATTAGTCCCCCCCCCATAAGTGTATCAGAACATCCTACAGTAGGGGTGTCAAACTCAATTTCACTGAGGGCCGCATCAGGGTTGTGTTTGACTTTGGGGGGGGGGGCAGGGTGGGTGTAGCCAGCTCAACGTCACTCGTGTCAGGGGTACCTGTGGCAGCCCAAGCTTTCTGCCAATGAAAACAGGCTCCCGAACTCGTTTGTGGTATGTAGATGTTGTTTATCTCCATATGCCTGTTGATGGCTGATTTGTGTGAGTGTTAGGCTTCCAGGAATTCTCTAACATTCTTGGACTTAGCTTTATCTAGGATGCTCAGTTTTCCCAATTGAAACTATGATTATGTCTGTCCATATGTTTTGCAATTAAGGAGTTTTCAACATGCGCTAGTTGATGTTTATTATTTTAATAGTTACTTGAGAGGTAAAACTGGAAATAAGTCCTCAGAATTGCTTGTTCTGTATTCTAGTTTCTGGAACAAACCTATCCTGGCTTACTAGCCAGAAATAATTGATGAGGGAAAGATCAAGAGTGAAAAAAAAATCTGTTTGTTCTTTGTTTTCTAATGATTATGGATATGGAATACTGAGAAGTATTTCTGTTCTGTTTGGAATTCAAAAATACTAGTAAACTCAGAAAGGCTGGGGAAATCATCACTGTGAAAAGGTTAAACCATTATTAACCTCAGTCATGTTTGAAGGCACTGATGCCAACCTATGGCAGGGAATGAAATCCTCATGACTCAGCTAGAGGCCAGGCAGCAAGACTTTTGCTATAAGGTTGCATATGAGAATTTAGTCCTACAGTCATATCATCAATCAAAGCTAGTTTGGTTCCTGAAAAACAGAATGGACTCAATTGCTTCTTATTACACTTTTGTTAGTAGTTCATTATATCAAATCTTTTTTTTTCTTCATTTTGACAGCCAGTTTGTTATAGTAGTTCAAATGCTAGGCTGAAGCTGGAGAGATCCTGATTCAAATGCTAGATTGGGTCACTTTGGCTAGTCAGGAACTCTCAGCCAAACCAAGTTTGCAGGATACTTGTGGGAAGGGAGGCAGTGGTGGGATTCAAATTTTTTTTACTACCGGTTCTGTGGGCGTGGCTTGGTGGGTGTGGCTATGCGGTCAGCCAGTCAGAGGTGGTATTTGCTGGTTCTCTGATCCAATCAAAATTATCATTACCGGTTCTCCCGAATCTGTCAGAACTGGCTGAATACCACCTCTGAAGGGAAGCAAGTATAAATCAAGCAAATGAAGGTGTAGAAAGACAGCACCTACCCCCCCTCCTAGAAGAATTAAATATTTTGAGGAATATTTAAAAAAGGCAGAATATTATATTTCCCTAAATGAGAAATGGAGAAACATGTTTTTTTTAGAGGCAGGAAACAGACACAGTCTTTCTTAATAGCTTCCAGCAGATACCGAGGAGGCAGCTTTTAGAAATGAAGATTTGATAATCTATTCAAGACAGGATATTTTGAAACCCCCTGCAGCAAATTCTGGACAAAGGTGGAATGGTAGGATTAGCCCTCACTCAAGATCCAAAACAGGACAAAGGCCATTAAGCCACAATAGGAATTACCCAACACTCTTTCAGAACACAAGCCCCTTCATTGCATCACCCACAGAGCAGTCCAAACTTCAACTAAACTTAGCTCAGACAAACACCTAGGATTTGCATTTCCTCTTTTGTCTACACGACCCCATAGGAATCTGGCAACAGCCAATAGAATACATGTTCTTGCATAGGAAGAGGATGCTCAAGTGCAAAGCCCAAAAGAAGATATAAAACCCTCCACTCTCAATTCCATTTGGTCAGCTGCCCAGAACCACAAACTCATGTGGATCTGCTTCATCAATAAACCATCTTTCCAGTCAGCCTCCATATTTCCAGTGTCTTTCTTCCAGCTTGGAACTGAATCAGATGGATATTTCTTCCCACACGTGTTCCAGGATAACGTTACAAGATCCAAACTGATTTAGTCAACTTTTCTGAGATGAAGGCTCTACCTTGCTCCACTGTTTAACTGAGAAGATCTGAGTGCTTTTGGTCCGTTTTTCAAGGGTTTCGGGTGTTTGAAAAGGAAACGAAAGAGAAATATTGTCAATTTCACCTTTAACAGTCCACTTTCAACCCCGATCACTGCAAATCATGCTGCCAAGATTTTAGAACAATTTGGTTCCATCTCATTTTGGAGATAGAGTGACCTCTGTTTCTGAGAATTTTTTTTTTTTTAAAAACCATACTTTCAAAAACTGTAATTTTAGCATTGCAGTCTCAAGTTGTATGTGGGTGCAGATGGGGTGCTGGAGGCTACATCGCACCTCAGATTGTGTTGTCCTGATCTGATGGAACAGACACTTTCTCAAAGCAGAAACAGAAGTGGGAATGATAAGAAGTTAAATATAGCAATGCAGGATTAAAGACTAGGACAAATATTCGGCAATGGAACAGTCTCTGTCTGTCTGTCTGTCTGTCTGTCTGAGTCTCTCCTTCTAGAGGTACTTTGGGAGAACTGGATGACCAGTTTTCAAGAATAGTATATCTGTAGTCTTCTACTGAAGATCCTGAAGTGAGCAGAGTTTTGGAAGTGATGTCTTCCAAAGTCATTTCCAGCTCAAATATTTTATGATGCTGTGATCCACTCCCCCTCTTGATAATTAGACCAGCAGGTTGAAAAGATTTCCCCAGCTTAAAATGACAACACATTTTTTGTTCCATTCACTTCAAATATCTGGATGTCTAAACAACCATTGCACTCTTTTTTTCTGCCAATTGCTCAAACATTTGTCCTAGGAGGAAAGTGCCTTAAGCATTTTCCTCCTAGTTATATTTCTTTCAAACATTTATGAGTTGTTTTCTAAGATCCAAAGTGCCTTTTTCTTCTAGAATATGTTTGTGGAAGAGGGAACACAGTAGATTCTTTGGAGAGTCAGACTTCTTCATATTTAAAACTATTGTTTTGCCAATTTCTTGGAAGGTCTTCCTGGAGCTCCTACTGCCATCTATTGGATATGGATGTACAGCAAATTCAAGACAGAGATAAATAAATTATTGTGATCCTTTTCTCTGAAAACACTGAATTTAGTAATCTCCTTGAATCCCAAACTAAAAAAAAAACATATCTTGTCGTATATGTTGCACACTTTCTAACACACTCACTTTTGCTCAACAGAACATCTGACCATCAAAACAAACTTTTTTTCCCCCATGGTTGCATGACAAGTGGAATGGATTTTCAAAAGCAGGCTTATTTATCATGGTTGGTCACATAGTCAACCAGACGTTTAGACTGGATATGGTATTTTTATCCATCTATCAAGTCTTTCCCCAGAACCTGGGGTAGGTAGATGTTGTTTGGTGGTATTAAAGGAATTGTCCACAGGATGTAAGCTGTTCCAAATAAAACTGATGGTTGCAATTGACTGATGGTGATTTTGTCAATACCGATGGTCATGTTGGGTCATCATGTCTGCAAGAAAACAACCAAGCTCAGAGAGCACCAAAGGCCCCTCACTTCAACTCTGAACTACAAATATCCTTCTTTATTGATAAAATCTATCTATAAATGATATTTATAATTTATCTATAAATTTATGTATATTTATATATCTATAAATGATCAGGAATGCTTGTAGTAAAGAGAGACCTCTGTTGTTGGGGGGCATGGAAATAAGGGGATTTTTGTACCTAGACAATGCTGTGATGTTGTCTGAGAAATGGAATGACTAGCAGCAAATTGACATATATGATGCAATCAGGAGTATGTATCTGAAAATTAAATACTAAGGTAGTTATGCCTGACATGGAAAATAAAGTGAACAGTTATGCATAAATGGAAAAATCTAGAGGAAATAGATGAGTTTATGTCCCTGGGTAAAATGTTTACTATTAATAAGAAAAATGGATGGAGAAAATTTAGGATGTGCACATTGCTTGTAGAGAGTTAATGGGGAGCATGTGGTCTGTTGTGAGGAATGAACGGTTGTTGAAAAGAAATGAATATAGTTGTGTATAAAAAGCATGTTTCAACACAATTTTGGGCTCAATTGTGGTCGCAAGTCAAGGACTACTTATGTTAAAACATTAAAAATTACACAGATTAAGTTATTACTAAAAACTGTACTAAAATCGAAACTAAGAGAGCTAAGGGATGGCTGGGACAGGATGAGATCTTCTTACCTTGTCAGTCAGGTGTAGCAGTGAACGCTCCCCTCGGGGCCTCAGGCACACTGGCAAAACCGGCTTTTAATACCCTTCTGGAAGGCCAAAAGGGAAGACCAATTCTCACCTCCATTGATAGAATGTTCCACAAGATTTGGGCCACAATGGAAAAGGTCATCCTCATTGACCCTGCCTGTTTCAGTTGAGGAAAGTCATACAGATCATTCTCGTTCAGCAGTTACTCATTCAAAGACACGACAGTGCTGAATGAGGGGACTCACAACCATTCCTCATAGTTGCAGCCATTACAGTTTCTCTGCAGTCACATCAGGCATGGGTTTCTACCAGTTCAGACCGGTTTGCCCGAACCGGTTGTTAAAATAGCACCGGTTCGGGTGAACCGGTTCCTCCGTTTTGAGTTTGGCCCGCCCACCTGTCCCTGCGCTATGCTGACCTTTATTTCTTCACCTTTGAAACACAGCTGATCAGCACTGCAGCCCAGAATGCTGCACCTCAGCTATTTTTCGGCCCAGCGGCCTCAGTAAATTGTAAGTTGCTGATTGAAAGACGCGCACGCATGCAAAGTGAACCAGTTATCAGACTGGTTGGAACCCACCCCTGAGTCACATGTTCATGAATTGGACCCTTGGCAACCAATTACATGGTTGCAGTGTCCCACAGTCACTTGATGGTGATTTGCGACCTTTACTGCTGGCTTTCAACAAGCAAAATTAATAGGAAGCCAGCAGAAGATCACAAATGGCGAACACGTGACCCCAGGATGATGCGACCATGCAGGCAACCGGGACTGCTATCACGGTCACTGTAAGTCAGGATGGTCATGTGACTTTGCACTTTATCTGGATGTGGTTTAGCAACCGAGTTGCTGGTCCCAATCGCTGCTTCTAAGCAAGGCCTATCTTGAAGCTGAAATCTTCTAAAAAAAAATAGGTGAGAAGTTTAATCAAGAAAGGCAGTCTATGAAATGGTATATGGGCATGGTGGAAAGGAGTATGATTCGCAATTATAGGAAGATGTGAATCAATGTTGTGAATTAAGACATGTCATATATTATTTTCTTTTCCTTTGTCTCTTTGTTTCGAATAGCAGCTAGACAAGAAGAAAGAATCAATGCTGCATTTTTGGTGATTCATTTCAGGCTTCTTTCATGGAGCTGAGGAACATTTAACAGTCTTTTTTTTTTAATTTAAGAAGTCATTAAGACTGGATAAATAGAGAATTAGTATGGTGCTGGTAAGTGCTCTCTGCAATCCTTTAGAAAAAATACTTCATTCGTTTCTGAGCATTCTCTTCCAACTTGTAAAGTCTCTGTATGCAAGTAGGGATATTGTAACACACACACACACACACACACACAGAGCAAGAAAGAGAGAGTGAGAGCATAACACATATATACATATAAACACACTTCATTCCTATGGGAATTGTGATCCCTAACACTAGACTTGGGTGTGAGTTTCTTGGCTAATAGGAATAGGAATGGTGGAACCTGAAGGCAGAGTTAAAAGAGGAATCAGCCTAGCATCTCTATGTAGCCACAAATGGACTAAGTCCAATATTCTTTGAATTCTATGGACTGCCATTTAACTCCAAGCAGGTGCTAACTGTTATTTGAGAAGATTCCTGTGCATAGGCTGACTAACAATAAATCAATTCAATTGGACCTTCACATATGGATCTGGTCTTTCACACCTGACATGGGCAATGTAGTGACCACAGTACAAATGTATGTATGAATACATGCTCACATGCTCACACAGACATGTA
This sequence comes from Pseudoxyrhopus heterurus, assembly GCA_032468235.1. Classification (NCBI taxonomy): domain Eukaryota; kingdom Metazoa; phylum Chordata; class Lepidosauria; order Squamata; genus Pseudoxyrhopus; species Pseudoxyrhopus heterurus. Next base: position 8,489 of record JANHJO010002976.1, read on the forward strand.
TGCATGTGCATGTACACACAGTTTACACACATGTACATGTATTCCAGAAAATGAGAGGATTCTATTTATGAAAAGGGGAGAGCAAAAAGTTATCTGATTCAGCGCAATCAGTGAGAAATTAATGGAGAGTAAAAACTAACATTACAGAATGTAATATAAAGTAACGGGCTATAATGTTCCATCTCAGTAGGGTTCATATGTTGCCAGCAGAAAATCTGACAAAAAATATGATGGGATGAAGGCAGGCTCAGTTACTCTCATAGTACTATTATTGGATAAATTGGTATTCCAAATGAAATCATTTTAAACTTCATCAGGATTTCTGGTTCTGACTGTGCTTGTGGTTTAGAGGTTCTTTAATGTCAGGTTTATCATTTTCTTATTTGTGTCCTTCTATTTATCTTATTTTCTTCCTGATCTTGTTATCGTCAATACCTCAATTATTTATCATAGAGATGGGATAAATCTATTCCTGGGGAGCATGTTGATGAAGGAGTTTTTAAAGTGTTTTCCTTCAGATTATATTTCTCTTTCTGGCCATTTTGCATGCCCATCATGTGTTTTAATTCTTTTCATTTCCAATTGACTAGTTTGATGTTTTGTTCCATTTCCTGCTGCGTCTCCAAATGCCTTCTCTTCATCAAATACCTATTAACTTCTTTGTTTTAAAAAAGGTCATCCACACAGATGGAATCCAGAATATGAGTAAATGTTTTTGCTACACATTTTTCATTTATTAATGGTGGACTTAGGTCGTGTCTCTGATTCACTTCATACACTTCATAGTCTCAAACTTGCAAGGAAGTTCCAGGTCAGTATCACTTTGTAGGGGACAATGGCGTATGGAACAATATGACTACATGAATTCAAAATGCTCGTCCTTTTACCAAATTAATCCAATTTTCTTCATGGGCACAAGATTCTAAACCTAATCAAATGGTCTGGATTCTCACAAGACACTTGGTGGAATATTTTAGAGGTACTGATCAAAGATGTGGGATGATTCAAGATGTTACAACTGGCTCCTGGAGGCAGGGCCTAGAGCAGGGGTCTCCAACCTTGGCAACTTTAAGACTTGTGGACTTCAATTCCCAGAATTCGGGAGTTGAAGCCCACAAGTCTTGAAGTTTGTCAAGGTTGGAGACCCCTGGCCTAGAAGACATGCCTTTTCTGCTGTAGTGCCCTTCTTGGGGAACATTCTCTCTCCCAAAATCAGGATGGCCCCAACTCTGCTAGCTGTTCATAAGACTCTAAATAGCTGCTTGTATGCCCAGGCCTGCGGCCTCAGGTGTGTGCAGGGGACCCCACTTCTTGATTGTGTTAGTGATTGGGTTTGATATTTCTTGGCTGCTTTGTATTTAAACGTTTCTAATGTTTCTAATTGTTTTTTATTTTATTTTGGTTCTGCTCATCGGCCAGAGTCACTTGGTGAGATACGCTGCCAGACTGTCTGTCTGTCTGCCTGTCCACCCACCTGCCTGCCTGACTGACTGATTGGCTGGCTGACTGGCTGACTGACAGACTATTTGTCTGTCTGATTGACTGCTTGACTGACTGACTATCTGAGTGACTGTCTGTCTAATTGACTGACTGTCTGAATGATTGATCTGACTGATGGACTGAGAAAAAGTAGGAAGAGCTGAGGAAAAAGTCCCACCTATCAGAAATCCAAGAAAACAATAATGAACATTTGGGTTTTTTTAAAGTGAATATTCACACCATCCCTGAACTTGGCTGAACTTGGAAAAAGCGAAACAGGACAGTACTGGTTAAAACGGGACAGGGAATGGTCAGGAAATCTCAAGACTATAGTCTCCACTGAGTAGTAAAACAAAAACCCCAGGTATCCTTGGAAAAAGATGAACCACTTTTGTATTTGCCCATATATTCAAGGGGGCCTGAGTTTAGCTGGGGAGAATCTTTATCTTTTTATTAACACCATCTAGTTATTTTTCAACAAATGTATCTTCTACATAGATATCTATTTTAAATTGCTTGCTTGGACCAGAAAATTGAATCCGGTGGATATTTTGTACTGCTGTAGTTATAAACTGCAAAGCTCTTTTTATATATTAAGGATTTAGATAAAGGAACAGCAGGGGAACTGCTTTAAAATGAAAAAGCTTTGTAGGTCCAGAAAACTTTCAAATACTTCCTCCCTTATCCTCTCCCCACCACCCACATACCTTATATTGTGATTCAAAGTCTGCATTTGGCTTAAGGGCATAAGCTGGAATTCCATCTTGTTCTGATATATATTCTATTCTCAAAGTCCACTACTACTGAAATGGCTTTTTCCATCAGTATCAAAATGTATCGCGATTGTAGGATTATAAAACAGGCCTGCTTAATACCATTCACTTCGTGTTACTATTATGACTGCAAATTGATATTCCCAGCCAATAATAAAATAAGCGGGGGGCTTATTTTATTAACCAAAGGGATTCATCAAATATTCTCAGAATTGCCCTTTGCACCATGCTGAATAATACAATTTAGTGCTGCTGAACCCATAAGATCCAGTTTGGAATATATATTCAGTTGAAAGAGAGAAGCCAGGCACGACATATTAAGTACAGTACAAAAACGAAGCAGGTAGAGAACATCTGCTCAGAAAAAGAATCAAGTGGATCCCAAATAGATCCCCAAAGCCCATTGAAAAAGCCCATCGAATGAGGAGCAAATACATCCAAATGAATTCTAAAAATCCACAGAATCTAGTTCATCCAAGGGCCTTGGGTTACAATTCATATTTAAAGAGCTCTGTAAAATCCTTCTTTTTCATTGCTGGATTGCAGACATAATTCTTTCATTACATTTTGACCATAACAATATTGGAAGCAGTGATGGAAGAGAATATCAACTTCTTTGCACCATGAAAAAACAGTTTACCTTTTGCTTATAGTTCTTCCACCAAACAAGAAGCATTGCTAGATACTAAAAATACTTTGAAAACGTAAAAAAAAAAAATACCAAAGAATACCATTTTTTAAAAAAAATTTCTAATACTCTACCATAAACTTTCCATTTCAACCAATAACTGAAGTTCTCCAAATGTTTAGAGTATTTACTCAGCAAGCATGAATTAATTTTCTCTCCCTAAAACATCAACTGAAAATGAATAGTATCCAACATCCGTAAGCCATCAGCCCTTCTCTTCCAACATTTATCGCTCGTGCAATTGCTGTGGATAATATGAAGAGCTATCCTTTAACAAAAACCCTAACCAGCAGCAAAAGAACTAGCAATGGAAGAATTTAACCATCATCTTGGAAAATCCACAAGACACATTTTGCTTGGCTTCTTCTAAATATAATTGCACTCATGATTAATGCAACTAAGTTATCCCTGGTTCTCTTTTCATCCGTGCCTACATTTGTCTCGTTCTGAGCCTAGTCAAATCCCCTTTAATTCCAATGGGAGCCGGCAAAACCCATGTTTAACTCTCTCATTAAAATCTGTGGGATTCTTGAGGAGATTAGCTTTGGCTCCACTGGTTATTTATTAATTATCTCTGAACAATAGACGACCTTAAAGCTGTACTCCTGTTCTCTAGGCTTAACGTTTGTGGTACAAGTTATGCGAATATACACGTGTTTTTTCACTTACCCCCATTTTTCTTTTGGCTGTCTGCAAGTCATCTTTGAGTCATCCAGGTGCTCCATGTCGGCAGGTGGGCTCGCTCCGTCACCTGCCCATAATACAAAGGCCCCTCTTCCAGAAAGGAGAGGAAAGCAATATGCAAAACAAACAGAGAAACCCAAGAGGAAAGCTATACCCCTATAGACTGGACTCATAGCAACAGACACAGAAAGACTATACTCTTGTTGGTTGTTAACTTTTTCCAGCCATGAAGCGTTAATTCCTTTGGAACGGCAATTCAGTGGCACCACATGAACAGTAGCAGTGCGCAATTGCACATACCTTAATCCAAGTGAGGGAGTATGCGGGAACCAAGCCAACGTCCAGTACATTGTTCAAAGAAAAATTGAGCGTTATGAGCGCAATACATAAATCAATTTTTCTAAATCTTCTTTCTTATATCACCCCCAAATGCACCTGTGGCCATCACCGCCCCCCTGGATCGCTGCAGCGCCCACCAGGGAGTGGTGGCGCCCACTTTGGGAATCACTGGTCTATAGCATTCTAGATGGATCTCAGCAGAATCAAGGAATAGGGCTAGCTGATCTGGGTCCCCA
>JANHJO010002977.1:49345-61993 GCA_032468235.1 Pseudoxyrhopus heterurus
AAGTGTCCTCCTACATGTCCTCCTTTTCGATATTTGAAGACTAATCTGTAAATCTCAGTATTCGATCGATGCCGAGCCGATCTGTTGCGTGTGATGTGATGTATTTGTATTTAACATGACGATTCATCAAGACTCGGTACAGTGCGTCAAGACGCGATTATGAGATGCATGCACTCCTCACAGGAGACCTTGAGAGAGAGCGTCGCACGCAAGTGGCTTTGTTTACTTCTTACCAAAACATGACATGGCACATACGCATGCAGTAGAGTCACGGTAATTATTTCTTTGTGTCCTCCTTTTCATTGTAAAAAAGTTGGTCACCTTAAGATTAAAGAATTCTGAGCAGGAAGTGGGGAGAGTGGGACTGCCACATCCACCTTCCCCCCCATTCTCTTCAGCCTCTGACAGGGATGAAGGTCGGACATGCATGGAGGCTGGCTCTGGCTTTTGTGTCTAATGGAAATCAAATAGAAAAACATCAACAACCATTCAGATTCCTTTCACCTGCCAGCGTGTTTCATGTTATAGGCTGTGACAGACTGGTTATTGGCAGATATTCTTTAAGCTGCCCAAATGTATCAGTCACAGTTTGGTAGTCTCAAAGCACTAGCAGAAGACCGATTATAACATGGTGGATTTATGCTGGTGTCACCCTTCTGAGGACTAGAGCTCTGGGCTTTAAAAGGGGGTGAATTCAAGTGAAATGGACTGATTACTTAGAGGCTCGGACCGATGGAAGCTTCCCTGGTAGCTTTCGCTGACAATCTTAAACTCAAACAGGGTATGCACTAAGTGCTGGAATTAAGACACGCTGCTCTTGAAAATGACAGCTCCTTTAATGAACATCCAAAAATACTTTTTGCACCAAGAAGGCCCTTAACATAATTTCCCTCCCTTCAGACCACTAAGTGATTACTACAATTTAGCATTATTTGTTACAAAAACCGCTTGAGGCTCCGAGAAATTTAAAAAAAAACCCACTGTGCATTGCAGAATACCAAGATAGAGAATGAGAGGCAGGGAGAGAGAGAGGAGAAGAGAGAGATAACCTGTGCTAGACACCTTGTAGTTTAGAAGCAAGACATTATTATAATTAAGCGCAACCAGTTATATTGAATTTCTAGTGTGCTTATTCATCTTCATATCGACCTTTGAGTCGACGTATTAACAGTTCTATCTAGAAGATGGAAATTGACATGGAGAAATAGTTACCAGCACGGTTACTTAGTTTGTTGCCGATTAAGCAGCAGAATTCAAGCCTCCGTGGGTCAGACCTAATTAGGGATGTGAGAGAAATCTGTTGCGGTTGCATTTAAATTTTGAACTTGCACAAACAGAAAAGTGCAGCTGTCCTCTCCAATTTGCCTTTCTCCAAATTGTGGGACGCGGTTCACTGACCAAAAGATGGGTACAGAAAATACCGACGTAAGGGAAAACAGTTTGCAGAAATATATTGAGTCATAAACATTATCAGCAAAAAAAAAAAAAAACCCTTCCACACATAAATATTAGACAAATTTATTTGCAAAAATGCATATCCCAAAATAAGACCTACAGCATATGCAATTTTTTTTTTAAAAAAAGAAGAGTCATCTGGAATAACAAAAATCAAGTATGATCATTTTTTTCATATTTCTGGGCAAAAATTGAAGGGCTAGTTACCTCATTTACAGCCCTGAAGATTTGGTCGAGGTAACGTGGATCCAGTTTATATGAAAAATGCAAGAATATGGCCAGCAGTTCCCCCCCACATTTCTTTTTCATTTTGAATTTTGAGGAGGGGAGGAGGTTAATAAGTGAAATGTATAGTCATACCCTGCATATCAGTCATTCAAACATTCTGTCCCCTACCAAATGTGTGTGGAGGACTAAGCTGTAAAACCAGTATATTTAAAGCAAGGCATCCTTTAAAATCTCAGTTGTCTGTAAAAAAAAAAAAAAGTAAGACCCCATGTATTCTGGTTATATATCTCTATCATGATTTCTTTTCTCTTTCCAAATAAAAAAAAGAAAAAGAAAGGAGTCTTTTGTTCTCTCAGTATTGGAACTACAGCAATAAGTGGGGGTGGGTGGTGGGTGGAAGAGTCTTGGTATCCTGGAGACCTCTACCGATGAAGGAGAAAGCTGCAGGTCTATGAGGTAGAAATTCAGCTATTCGCAATACATCCCCATCAACGCATTCCCAACAACAACGTTAAAAAAACAACAACAACAATGCAATACATTTGATAACATGAACTAATGGACTGTTTTGGAGAGGGCACTGTTTACCTTGCCTCATTAAGCCAGGAGTGACCCTTGTGTTTTCAGAAGTTGTGCAGCCTCTGTTTATAGGACCCTGCGTTTATTGGTTGACATCATCAGAAAAGAGGAGAGAACAGATCCCAGGGGATTTGGGGTAATGATTGGAGGTCATCCTTTTGCTTCAGCAATCCCTGGTTTCCTTCCCTATTAACTTTGGAGACCGACCTCCTTCTTAAGAATTTTAAAAGCCTCGCTCACACATTTCAAAGGAGATTTTGAAGGGTGGCTAAGTTTCAATCAATTTTTTTAAACTTTTATTGACCTAATTTACACAGATTCTGAATGTATGTTTTCCTTGGAAGACAGCAACTTAAAAAATATAATAAATAAACATACCCTAACATTGTATTACGCAAGGCTGGAATAAATGTGGGGCTCGTAGCAAAATATGCGATGTGATCTTGCCTATCTTGTCGATTGGTTGATTTGCTCACTCGTTTGCTTATGATACAACTGATGTGAACAACTCCAATTTTCATTAAAACAGTTTCATTCTCAAATGAACATTTATCAAATTTACTTTTAGCATATCAAATATGCCCTTCAGACAGTTATTCCACTGGTACAGTCTGAAAGCTCAAACAAGGAGGAGAATACCACTCATAAATTGTCCATATATAACCCTCTTCCTAAAAACGTTAACAGATTAGCTTTCCTGGCTTGCTAAATACTCAGCATGCTCTTGGAATGTTGAGGTTCTTTCTCTAGTTAGTATTTTGATATAACATGGCTGAGAAAAATGATACATGAACTGGGAAGACAGGTCCAAGTCCATCTTCAAATGTGAACCATGCAGGGTATTGTGGGTCAGTAAATAAGTACTGGTAATACGTTACTTTCTTATTTGAGCTTTCAGAGCTCAACTACAGAGATAGAGCCTGTATCTTAAGCCATGCCATCCTGTTGTGTACGTCAACCTCTTAGTTGAGTTCTTCATTCCAATTAGGTAAAAAATTGAATCAATGTTGTATTTTGAGTCCATATCCAACCCAGGTCCTGGAACTGCAATTGTTCTGCTCTCTTGTTGTTTTTTAACTGCCAGTCTAGTCATCTCATTAATCAGTCTAAATCGGATTCATTTTTCATTTCAGATTACATGTTCAACTAGACAGATTGAGGTTATTGCTGCTTGACAGTTCTATTGCTTAAAATGCATACAATGCTAGTGTCCCTGACCACATACAGAATGTCTGCCACTCCCCTCAGAGATGTATAAAAGTTCCTCTCCTACTTACGAAGAATCAAGGAGAAAGACTCTGTCAGTCAAACAGGCCTTGTCTTCCCACAAGGATTAGAATGCAGCATTTATCTTTCAGAAACTAAATGTTCCTCTTTACATCATAGCAAGGCCCCTCTCAATAAGTAAAGAAGGCCACTCTTGGAATATTGCATCCAACTTTGACATGATATAAAAAAATATATTGAGGCTCTAGAAAGAGTGAAGAGTGTAGAGAAAAGCAACAAAGATCATTAGAGGACTGAAGGCTAAAATATATGAAGAACAGTTGCAGGAATTGGATATGTCAAGTTTAATGAAAAGGACTAGGGGTGACATAATAGCAGTGTTCCAATATTTGAGGGCTGCCACAAACTCTCCAAAGTATTTGAGGCAGGACAAGAAGCAACGGATGGAAACTAGTCAAGAAGAGAAGCAACCTAGAACTAAGGAGAAATTTCCTAACAGATAGAACAATTAACCAGTGGAACGAGATGCCTCCAGAAGTTGTGGGTGCTCCAAAACTGGGTATTTTTAAGAAGGGATTGGAGAACCATTTGTGTGAAATGGTGTAGGGTTTCCTGCTTGAGCAGGGGGTTGAAGACCTCCAAAGTCCTTTCCAACTCTATTATTCTGTTATTCTGAATACAAGGTTCCCTCTCCTCAAGAATACATTGAAATAAATTTTCATCCACCATCTCTTTGACATTAAAAACTGCTGAGGATTTGTGAGCATTGTACCTCATCAACATCTAAAGGACCATTACCTTCCCCTATGCTAAAAAGACTCCTGTGTACTCAAGACCACATTTTTGCCAGGACAAAGTTTAACAGAAATCTGTTTTGAGCAGTACATTTTTAAAAATAAGAGAATAACAGAGTTGGAGGGGACTTTGGAGGTCTTCTAGTACAACCTCCCTGCTCAAGCAGGAGACCTTATACCATTCCAGACAAATGTCCAATCTCTTCTTAAGAACCTCCAGTGATGGAGCACCCACAACTTCTGAAGGCAATCCTTCAGTGAATCTACTTCAATACAGCCCTCTTTTATTCTCCCAGTGCCACCAGTTTCTCAACCCTATCATTAGCCTGGCATTTCAAAATCCAGAGATTTTACTCAGGCTAAGCATGCCTATATTACATTCAGTTGAACTGTGGATTCTACCATGCTCAATTTTCTGGTACCCAAGCATATTTACCAAGGAAAAAACAGGAATGTTGAAGGCACCTTAGATGTATCGATCTTGATTCAAGACTGGTAAAGATACATAGATGATGATGTATTTAATGGGAATGGAGATGAAAACCAGAATTTACAGAGACACAGCTTGGCACTGTAAAAGGCCACAGATTCTGATTTTTTTTTCCATATTTAGAATGGGAAAGTTCTAAGTAATTGAAAAAAAACCACTTATCTTATAAAACTATTAAATGCCATAAAATCCAAAGGATTTTTCTAAAACTTTTATAGACATAACTATCCTCTCTATATGCATACTTGTATTCCATGCACTCTATTAACAGTGATGTGCTGCACATCTCTCTCTCTCTTTCTCTCTTTCTCTCTCTCTCAGATTCTCTCATACCCTCTCTCAAATTCTCTGTCTGTCTCTCTCATATTCTCTCTCATATTCCCTCTCTCTCCCCACCCTCTCTCTCTCACACACACACACAAACATTCATATGGAGAAAGCTTGGGAGGTGAGTGAAATTTAGTTATTGGATTTAGAAGCATTTTTATATTTACCCAGGCTTCTATATAAAGACAAGTGCAGAGAATATTTGTTATTGGATAGGAAAGGGACAAATAGGTTCTGTTACAGCAATATGTGTTGGGATTTATGGATATTGAAAAGATCCTTTAAAAAAAAGCTTCTCTGATCACCTTCTCACCTTTGTTAAAAATAAAGTATATTAAAATATACGGCAACATTTAAGAAAACATATTTGGCTAGTATAGGACCAAAGTATAGGACCAAAGTATAGCAACAATAGCCCATGTCACATATTTAGCTTCCTGAGAAGTAGGCCTGTGCAGGTCATGGATGTAGGAGAGAGACTGGCCAAGCTAGGGGAAGAGTCAAATGGGGAATTAATCTGGAATCCTTATATGGGCAAAAGACTGCAAAGTCCCCTCCCCTTGAATGCTATTTCTGGACTCAACCAGATACAAAGCATTAGTCTGAGAAGATTCCTGTCTATAGACTTGAGCAGTAAAATAGCTAAATGAACTCTTTATATGTGATTCTGGTTGTTTGCGCCTGACAATGGATTACTCACTCCAGAAGAGAGACTTGCCTAACAGAGGAGCATTTTCCTGCCTTGACATGCTAAAACCTTGAGGTAGAAGTCTCAGTCACTTACTTTATCTCAGCAGAAGCCATTTTGAGGGAATAAAGTGCTATGGCTGGTCTGCTCAACAGAAAATGGAGCACCACATGGGTATTTCCAAAGAGATCTCAAAAGAATCTGTATTGAAGTGAAGCAAACTTCAATCTGCATAGCTCTAATGATTTAGGTCATTGATCTGTCTAAACAAGAAAGAAAAGGATGCAAACAGTTTCCTCTAGACCTAATTTTTGTTAATTCATTATTTATTAAAAATGGGACTTTGGTCTACTTTTTAAAAAAGTGTAGAATTTACATTTACAATAATGTCTTTGACCAGAGATGATCAAAACTGGTTTGGTAAAAATCCATCTCTGGGCCAGCAATTTGAGTAAGTGATTTCCACAATTTTTTTTTCAGGAAAAGAAGAAAGTTTTCAAGAGTTTCTCATGGGTAGGAATCTCCCTTAGTGATGAGAACAGCCCTTCTTTTGGAAAACCACTTTTCTCCACGGGAGAAATCCAAATGTGACATCTTTTCTTGTGAGAATGAATGGAAGCATAAGAAGCTAAGGAGGCTCCAGAGAGCTGGAAGGATAATAAGTACAAACGTAGGACATTCGCAAACAGCCCTTGCCCACCACACCACTAAATAAGTGCAAGGACACCTCCCTCTCTCTCTCTCGCTCTCTCGCTCTCTCTCACACACACACACACACATTCACTCTCACACACACATACATGAGAACTAATTTAAAATCATGTTCTCCTATATAAATAATTTCAAAGGCAAATGGTCTTTCATTAACCTAAATGAAAACTAGCAAGAAAAAAAATACAGGAACATATTTCCGATCAGTACTAACTTGGAGTTGCTGTTTATGAGAGTACCAGCAACTAGGACTAGCATGGATATTTTAATTGCTGAAGGATCCAATCTAGGTCAGTCACCGGGACCAGATGCTTAGTCTTCCAAGCTTTCAGACCCATGCAGGAGCCCATCTTCAGGGACTTTCTCTCTACCAGAATTTAATTGCTATTGGTTCCATGAGGCTGGTGTGGTCCTTCCTTCCTTCCTTCCTTCCTTCCTTCCTTCCTTCCTTCCTTCCTTCCTTCCTTCCTTCCTTTTTCCCATTCTTCTTCCCTCTCTCCTTCCCTCCTCCCTATATAACATCAAGGGCAGCTGGCTAGGCATCAATCTATTTACAAATGTTGTTGTTATTTACTCAAGAAATGCATTGCTGTGAATGTTAATTTTCATAAAGTCGGAGGAAAACAACCTAATATTAAATACATTCATTGCCAAAAGAACAGATGGGTGGAAACTGGGCCTCCTGCCCAAGGAATCCATTGCATCATTTGAATGACAGAAAGTGATGTGAAAGTGTGGACTTTGATTTTATCATAAACAGGTCTAGGTTTTGATGCAAAGCTAGTGACTGGAAATGTGTCATAATGGAGTCCTAGCTTTTCTACAATAAATTATTTATCAGAGGCTCCTAAATTTAACCGGCTTCAGTATAATCTAACAAGTAGCCTAACAGTTGCCTTTAAAAAAATGGATTATTGCCAAGGGGGACATATCAGTAACACATCCTCTCATGCCTGTTATGAGACCATTAAATCCAGAGAGCAGTGTTTTCCAACCATGCCAGTGGATGGATCTAAAGAAGGCTACAAATTAAATTACCATATTGGCATTTTATGGTGAAATGCAAGAGAGTTCCTCTATCTGACACTTCTAGAAAATAAAAATGTGTCAGTTTGCTGCTGAATGTTGGCAAGTTGTGAGGTACAAGAAGACCTATGCTTGCAACATGCAACATTCTAACACCAGAATTGACAGAAGAGGCAAAGAGAGTTTTCCATCTCTGCTCAACTCCTTGGTGAATCTACGTTCACACTGAGCAGGAAAGCAATTTTCACATTCCCATCTCTATACAACTAGCTAGAGCAAAACTCATTTTCCAGATGCCGGGGTTTATGTAGCTAGCACGCACTATCTGTGCCCAAGTGTCAGTTATCAGTAAGCTTGGAGTTTTTAAAAGAACGAAAATAAGTGGGAGTGAAAAATTTTAAGGCACAGATTTGATAAATGGTCAGTGAGGACCAAGCAGGCTGTGGGTACCAATAATGACTAACTAGCTACTGAGGTGGAACAGCAAACTATAATAACAGAGAAAAGGAGAGCAGAATATAGTATTGTGAAAGGCATGTTGTCTACTTGGCCTTTTGAACTGCACAAAGCAACACTTGTTCTAGAGCTCAGGGAAATGAACAATTCCTCAGCTAATTGGTTTACTGTAATTTAATGTAGTAATTAAATTTAATAAACTGAAGTTGCCGTATTCTAAGTTGCCCTATTCCACTATGACTCTGGATGGTTAACAATGAAGTAAAATTATATCTATATATATATATATCAAAGGAGAGAGCAAACTGGAAGATCAATGGGATTTTTTTTAAAAAAAATGCCCAAACCAAAAAACCAAAGGATCTCCATTACTCATCCTAATCCAAGGCCTGGAAGAACAGCCCAGTTTTCAGCAATTTATGAAAAATCAATAGGGTGGGAGCAGGTTGGGGGACAGCATTCTATATCATCAAGAGCTGAAGAGGTGATAACCACCATCTTGAATTACACCTTGGAAACCAGATGACATCCAGCACAGCTCACAAAGCAAAGGCAATATGTGCCCACAGCTGATTAAAAAGACAAAATGAATTCCTCGGTAAAATGTGTGTGGACTGTGGGCTATCCATCTTAATGAGAAGCCTCAACTTAGGGAGGCAGATGTCTTTGTCTTCACACATCAAAGTGCCTCGTGGAGATGTTTTACTCCATGGTGATGTAGAATCTGCAAACAAGGCAGATTCATCTCAGTGAACCCTCTTTGCTGAATCCAAGGCACCACTATTACCAAATGACAGACACATTCTGTGGAAGAAACATGATCATCACTTGTTTTCATGGATGCGACACCCATTTCTTCCTAATTCTTAATAGCAGAAGAAAAAAACAACTAGGGGGGGTCAGGACAAGGACAGAAGGAGAGAAGGATATCAACTCTGAATGAGTCTTTGTTAAATTAAATCCATTATTGATTAGGCTCAGTGTGGAAAATTGATATAAACAGTCTTTGAGTGTCAGTTTTTCGTTTTCTCAAAATGTACACTGTAGTTGTAACTGGAAACTAAATAAATTAGATCACACACACACACACACCGTCTTTCAGCCACACTGTCTTCTAAATTAGCCTAAATCTTAAAATAAGATTTGTCTGAATTTATCAGGGTTGACATCATCTGAAAAGTAACATATTTCTCTGTGCTTCTGTATTTTCTTTCTCCACTACCCACTGGTCAGCCCACAGCTTAATCTGATCTGTACTTTTCTCTAAATAAAGCAGCCAGCCCAGCAGAACGGACCCTTTCAGAGTAAGGAGATGATGAATAGCAGTGAGCAGGTTCCGAACTAGTTAATAAAGTTGCTGGAGTATCATTATCATCATTAAGGAGCTGTAGTGGCGCAGTGGTTAGAATGCAGCATTGCAGGCTAATTGTGCCGACTGCCAGAAGTTCGATCCTGACCAGTTCAAGGTTGAGTCAGCCTTCCATCCTTCCGAGGTGGGTAAAATGGGGACTCAGATTGTTGGGGCAATAGGCTGACTCTGTAAACTGCTTAGATAGGGCTGTAAAGCACTATGAAGTGGTATATAAGTCTAAGTGCTATTGCTATTATGCAGGGCTTGTTTGAGTCACATGTTCATTCCATACATTACTGTTTGTGCCAAAAGGCTCCAGCAGGCAAGGAATCATGGACTTTAGTGTATCTCTGCAAATGGCAGAAGTTTGGGAGTCTGAATATATTCCTAAAGACTTTATTCCAGCAGTAGCAATATGATGAAATCAAGTCTTGATTGCATTCTTAAGCACACAAGCTGGGAAGAAATGGCTCAGAAACCTTGCTTAGGTTCCAACAGAGTAAAAAGTTGACTTCCATAGTATTAGCTTCCATGTCTTCCTGTTCATCTTGTCCCTATTTCTGACATTGTGAAAGGAGTGAGCAAACACTTCTAAACCACTGATTGATGCAAAGCTTTATGTGAAAAGTTCTTTCTCTTCCCTTTCCACTGGACCAATCAGCTGAGTTGCTTTCATACACAAGCTCCCTTTTTTGTTGTATGCAAAATCTTCCCATTTGATGACAGTGACATTTAAACAACCCACAGAGTCATTATTGCCAGTGACTGCTTTTAACATAGGTAAAAAAAAAATGGAGCTATCATGTAATCACTAAAATGCCAGTATGTAGATTTGGTGTGAGCATCAGGGTAAAGTCATAACATGGTTTATGTCTGCCCTTCTGTGTAGTCAGGGGTGTCAAACTGGTGGCCCGTGAGCTGGATGTGTCATGTGCAGGCCACGCCCACCCCAGCTTCGCGAAGGGAAAAAACATCACAAAATGTCATGTGACAGCAACGTAACACCGCACGTTTGACACCCGTGGTGTAGGTTTCGGAAATGTTACTAATCATCCACAGCCTGGCGATCAGTGTTGGTCACGGGTACTTGAGATGATGGCAAACGGCTGAAAAAAATTCAGAGCCACTATATTCACATCATTATGTCATTGCAATGCCCCCTGTTCTGCATCACTACTCTGTTGCAATGTGCAAGGCTACATCAGTCAAGCAATAAGTAGCAATGAATGGCTTTTGATGGTTATCTCTCCCAGACGTCTGCCGGAAAGTGTGCAGTTTCTTGGGTTTTCCAGTGATTGACCATTGCTGGAATTGTTAACCAAGTCTGGTTTGTCATGGAGCTCCTGCTAGTCAGGAAATTAATGTGGTTGGAGGACAATCAGAAAGATAAAGAAAAGATACCCTTCGAGGCTTTTGAGTTTAGTAATAACTTCCTGATAGTTTCCAAGCATGGTTATATTAGTCAGGAAAAAAAAATTGAGTCAACCATGATTCCTGGTAATTACATAGATATGCAGCTATGCAAGGCAATTATATCAATGTGACTGGCCCTTGCCTTTTTGAAAGGTGGTGTTCACTTCTCCAACTAGCCTACATTAGCCCAGAGATTCCTCATTAGTCTTCCATTCAAATTCTCAGCAGGCCTAATCCTGGTTAGTTTTCCAGACATCTGCTGCTTGCTGACATAACATTAGCCACTGATAGGCATTTCAAGATGGTCATTGCCAACGTATGTTCTGTGAAAGAATAAAGATCTTCTTTCTGCATCTTTTATTTTCATTTCTTTTTATTTTGTAGTCATTTTAAAACATCGAAGGAACAAAATGAACGATTACATTAAAAAAAAAACAATGAAGTGAAAGAGGACACAATGGATAGAAAATAAAATATCAGTCAATAAACAGGTTGTTTAAAATTCATGAGTTCATTGATTAAATTAATTAATTCAATTAATAATATTTAAAGTTAGACTCATTTAACTTCCTAGGAAAATCACCACAAACTCTAAACATTAATGTTTAGAAAAATGTCACTCCTAATTATTTCTACATAAATGCATCTGATCTTGTAAGATAATATCTATCTTTTAGAAGTTTCTGGTAATGTTATCATTGTCGAGAATTTGAAAGAAGCTGTACATGATGTGATTACTTCCCATGTAAAAAAAATAATGTGCATGCATCTTCTCTGTTAATGAGTAGTAGGAATGGGCAAAGGTTAGACGCATCGGATTTTTCAATGATGCATGTGTAGAGCAAAGCTACGGCTGCCTTCATCACTGAAGGTGAAGCTGCAAAGCAATTACATTAACCTTTCTGTGTTTGTACAGGCAATCTGTGCTGTATCATAAAATCACAATATACAGCAATCTTTTGATATTATGTTCTCAGCACTTTCAATCAATGTAATATATTGTTGATTGCATTTAGTTCTCTGCTGATTTGTTATATATCAAAAATTAGTGTGCTAGAATAAAACACTCCTCCCTCTCCTTCTCCCTTTCCCTCTCTCCCTCCTCTCTCTCTCTCTCTCTCTCTCTCTCTCTCTCTCTCTCTCTCCTCTCTCCTCTCTCTCTCTCCCTCCCTCCCTCCAACTCACTTTTGCAGAAAGTACATTTGGGTAGAGAACAAAGAAGCAGAAGCAAAAACTATGCCCTCTCCATTCTGAGGCCTTCCAATGCTGAAGTTTTGCCCTTTGCTGTCACCTGGTGGCAACGTTGTCAAATTGCACAGCTGTCCAATGCTTGATGCAGCTTCCTGAATGCATGTTAAATTATTTATAATTAAACTCCTCAGCATAATACAATCCTTAGCATTCTTGGTAACTTCTATACCACACAACATGCTTTTCCTAGATAGAAATATTATATCCTAAATACTACCGACCCATAAAGACTGAAAGAAAGCAATCAAAGCAAGTGATGAAAAGGATGCTGGTCAATAACTGGACATTGAATCTTCTCAGCCTCCATTAAAACTGGCCACACATTAACATGCAGTGTTTAGCAATTCCTGGAGGTTATACAGTCCCATAGTTAGTATTTGTTAGCTGGGCGACTCATCTGGCCCAGAAGCTAAACAGAGGCATGACTGGTTATTACTGGATTGGATGACCATTAGGGAATATCCAGGGCTGTGGTTTATACTAACAAGTAAAGAATATATTTTAGAAGGCAGCAAGGGCAATTTCTTCTTGCTGCCCAGAAAAATGGAGTCAAGTCAACTTAGATTTTAGGGAGCTGCAGTGGTTAGAACGCAGTACTGCAGACTACTCTGCAGACTTGCCGATCAGCAGTTTGGCTGATCGAATCCCACCA
>JANHJO010002977.1:62093-75414 GCA_032468235.1 Pseudoxyrhopus heterurus
CAACCTTGGAGCTGGTGGGATTCGATCAGCCAAACTGCTGATCTGCAGTATTCTGTTCTTACCACTTGAGCCACCAAAGCTCCCTCAGCTGATTCGTGGTACAGCTGGGAAGCGGATCCTCTCTGGTAAGGCAAGGACGGGATGGGTGCACACCCTCTAGCTGCTCCCTGTGTGTCGACTCAGGCAGGGGTCGACAGTCCACTGTGGGCAACTGGCTCTGCTCTGACCTTTAGGACAGGGGTCTCCAACCTTGGCAACTTTAAGCCTGGCGGACTTCAACTGCCAGAATTCCCCAGCCAGCTTTGCTTCAATCCTGGGAGTCGAAGTCCGCCAGGCTTAAAGTTGCCAAGGTTGGAGGCCCCCTGCTCTAGGGGGCTTTTCTTCGTGTTCACTCAGGATCTGGTGGCTTACCTAAATCCATTCTCTGGTGCGTCCAGCGGAATGAGAGAGGCCTGTGTGCTGTGGGGCATCCCAAAGACAGGCCCCCTTTGGGAGGCTGCAAACCCCTTATCTTGGATGGGCGCTTTTCATTTAGAGGCAGTCCTCAACCTACGACCACAATGGAGCCCAACATTTATGTTGCTGAGCGAGAAATTTGTTCAGTGAGTTTTGCCCTCATTTTACGACTTGTCACGTTTTTTAACTGAACCACTGCTGTTGTGACGTTAGTTATACAGTTGTTAAGTGAATCTGGTTTCCCCGTTGACTTTGCTTGTCAGAACGTTGCAAAAGGGGATCACGTGACCCCCGGGACCCTGCAACCGTCATAAATGTGAGTCAGTTGTCAAGTATCCAAATGTAAATCACATGACCATGGGGATGCTGCAAGGGTCATAAGTGTGAAAAATGGTCATAAGTGACTTTTTTCAGGGCTGTTATAACTTTAAGCAGTCACTAAGTGAACTCTTGTGAGTCGAGGACCGCCTGGGCAGCCAAAGAAGCGACCATAAGTCGTTTCTTTTTCTCCTTTCTTCCTCTGTGACTCTTCCTCATTCTCTCACTTCCTTTTTCTTTCCTCTCCGACTGCTCCATTGTTTCTGACAGCTCCCGCTGACACGCCTCGTGAATTTGAGCTGAAATCCTCCACAATTAAGGTCCAAATTGGTTTGCAAGGCATTCAGTATAGCTTTTTTTACTCTTTGTTTACTGTATTTCCTTCAGGTAAGTCCCTTGGTGGATTCCAGCGCTTCATCTTCAGGTTGAGCGTTGAGCTTAAAACAAGAAATACATAAAACTGCAAATAGCGATTGTAATTTTTTCATGATCTGGGGAATGTTAGAAACATTCCTATCTTGGCTTCTGGGGGGGAAAGGAGATTCCACAGAGCTTGTGCATTTCAGGATTGTTTGCAGCCAAGGCAGATATTTATTGATCTTCTTCTTTCTCTTCCCTAATGAAGTCCAGAAGAGTCTACAAAACCCTAACAAAAAGACGCCCATAAAAAACCAATAAAAGCCAAGGAGTTAATAACTAAAATCATCAACCACAGTAAAAAAAAAAAAAACTAGCCAACATAGTAGTGATAGGTCGTCCTTGATTTGCAACCATTTGTTTAGTCTTTTAATGACCTTTTAATCCCCTGCATTGGGGTGGAGTCGGGGCAACTGAATGGAGCGGAGTGTTTATTGGCCGACTGCCCTTCCTGTCGCCAATGCAGAGTTATATTCAGCAGATATATTCTCATTTATATTCATTTTAGTGACCATTCGAAATTACAACAGCACTGAAAAAAGGAGGATTTACAGCCAGTCCTCACACTTAGGACCAGTGCAGCCTCTCCACAATCATGTGATCCAATTTGGCAGCCTAGATGTATTTATGACAGTTGCAGGGTCCTGGGATCCTGCAATCACCATTCGCAACCTTCCCAACTGGCTTTCGGCAAGCAAAACCAATGAAGAAGCTGGATTCACTTAACGACCATACGATTCACTTAACAACGACAGTGATTCGCTTAACAACAATTGTGGCAAAAAGAAAAAAGTCATCAAACTGAGCCCACCTCGCTTAGCCATGAAGATTCTAGTCCCAATTCCGCTCGTAAGTTGAGGACTACCTGTTGAAGAATTATTGAAGTTCTTGGACTAGATTCCTTTCCTGCTGCCCATATGAACTTGTCTATTTTGAGCTGCAATTGGTTTCTGGTCAGAAAGTGAGCTTCAGATTGGAGAGGACGTGTCCTGAGTCATCACAGTGTGAACCAACCCATGAACTGTTAAGATAGTCTACCAAAAGAGGTGTCTGGTAGAAACCAAGATGAACAAGATGTCAGCATTCCAAAGAAACTTCCCCATCTCCATTCAGCCCTCAGAGACAAAGTTCATCCAAGTAAGAATTTATTTAGAGAAGTCACGGTGGCACATCTGGGAAAACCCGAATCTGAGAGTTCCAGGTTTTCCCTTCGTAACTGAAAATCCAAAATCCATCCCTGCACCCATCAGTCTGTCACATGGTCCAATCACCGGCCGTCCCAACTGGAGACATTCCTCCAACCACTCCTATCCCAGATGCAGGAGGGCTCGGCCTTGACTCAGAAGAAGAATGTTGTTATGTCTAAATTTTCCCCTCTGTCTAAAATCCCCCCTTCCCAATTTCCCAGGCACTAAAATGTGGCAGGGTGGAAGCTCCTAAGAAAAATGGCTTCTAAACTGACAGTTAAGTGATCAATCAAAAATATGTAGTCCTCTATAATCACCTAATTGAAACAGAGTCAAGATTCTTGGACTGAGTCCTACCATAATAAAGGCTGAGACAACTGTTCTTTGGTGACCTCTTTTAATTTTTCTACTCATACTTTGATGGCTCAGGAAGAAAATGGGATTATGGGATTATCTCCCTCAAAGACTAAAATTATATGGGTTATGCATATTCTCACTGTAGGTGAGAAAGATATTTGCTGCTCTGCTACAGGAAATGATGTCTTAAACTGGGCCAGAATAAGTCTTTTTTGCATATTTCCAATTAGAATATTTTTGTAACTCATAATTGCAGGAATTGAGAATAATCAGCTAATTGTTTCATCTATCTAGTTTATCCTTAATATAGGAAGTATTCAGCCTCAAAAGAAAGGGATGAAACAAATGCATAAGTGAGTTTTTGTATTTCCATAGCAGCTCAATCTCCTCTATTGATAGGTTTATCCATTTATCTTTGTCAGCATTTCACATGGTTGGTTAATTGTAAATGATTCTTCCTGAGTTTGTGGCACTGTGATGACATCTTGTATAATCATGGCTTGTACATAGTATGCAGATTGATGCACTGAGCTATGCCCAAGTGACCTTGAAGAACTGAGACCTTTACATGTTCTTTCACAGTTTCTTACATGGATGTGACAATGTCTAAGCCTAAGCTTCAAAGCGTTCATCGGATGAAGAGCCACATGAATTTAGCATAGCATGTCAAGGGTCACCATCCAAAATAGGTGCAGCCTGGACCTGTTTTGGGATAGAGGATGGAAATGTTAAAGGGTGAAATGAATCTCTTGAATTCTGCAAGTTTTAAGCCCCAAATTTACTCCTTAAATTGTCTTCCAAACTCCAAACAATGCAAGAAAGGACCAATTCAGAGAGCCATAAAGAAATAATGGTGAGCCATTTACGGCCTCCAAGCCAGGTCTTTCCCTATCTTCAATGGAATTAATTTCCAAAGGCAATCAATACTTTATGGTATAAATTTAAAATCTACTAACAACTTACTAAGTGTTTTTTTTGAAAGTCTGGTTTGAAACACAAGACTTTGGCAGATCCAAAGTCTGGAGAGCACTGAAGCAAAGTTGATTTAAGTTTACTGAGTCTCGGTGGTGCAGTGGTTAGAGTGCAATACTACAGGCTACCTCTGCTGATTGCCAGCTGATTGCAATTTGTCAGTTCAAATCCCACCAGGCTCAAGGTTGACTCAGCCTTCCATCCTTCTGAGGAAGGTAAAATGAGGACCCAAATTGTTGGGGGCAATATGCTGACTCTGTAAAACTGCTTAGAGAGGGCTGTAAAGCAGTATATAAGTCTAAGTGCTATTGCTATTGCTACTCAGAATCTGGAGGATCTCAAGATCCAGTGAATCCCTAGATTTCTCCTAATCTATTTAATCCCTTTGGGGGATTTCTAATGTTAGAAGAATATTGAGGAAGCAAGAAAGGAAATATTAACCTTCAGTGTCAGAGCTTATGATTCCTTGCTCATCTTTCATCTTGATCAAGCAATAAAGCACACACACAAACATAAATGCATGCATCTATAGTATATACATATTTGTATATGATACCACGTTCCATGCGCCTTTAGCATTTAGTCATGCTGGCCACATGACCACGGAGACCTCTTTGGACAGCACTGGCTCTTCGGCTTTGAAACGGTGATGAGCAACGCCCCCTAGAGTCAGGAACAACTAGCACATACGTGCGAGGGGAACCTTTACCTTTACCTATATGATAACACCTGGTTCCTTTTCAATGATGTTACCTGCTAGCTGCTAAATGCTTTAAAATTTTCTTGCAATTTTTTTAAATTGTCTTTTTTAGCTATTGTACCATATGCTGGTCTTGAGTTACTTTTGGTCTTAGGCCATCAATAAACTGATTGATTTATATAAGTGTTTTAGCATCATTTGTGCAGAGAAGTTATTTCACATAAATTTCTAGACCCAAGAAACTTTCCTACAGACACTATTCATTTTCTGAAGTACAATTACTGGTGGTGGTGAATATTAATAAATAGAGATTCTGATTTAATCAGATCTTACCAAAACCCCTACCTGGATTTTTGCCTCTGATTATGCATTATCAGAATCTTACTTTGACATACTGTCTCCTTCCCTCACTTCCTCTTTTCCCCCTGCTGTCTGACAGGAAGGCACTGATGAGCATAAGCAGCAGGTGAGCATTTTATTCCCTTCTGAACTGAGAAGAGAAGAAATGAACAGAGTCCTCTGGGACCAATGCTCTGATTAGTGTGGTACCATGAGTGGAGTTCTACGACAGGGACTGTTCCCATCGCTCTGATTTTCCGCACATGACACCGAGACCCTCTTCCAGATGCATTTGTTTGTTTGATTCTGATAGGACATGCAATGAGATGGCACATCAAAAAGGAAGTCATAAAGTAATACCCCAGGCAGTACTTGCACCGAAGGCATCTCAAGCAGAGGCTGGCTGACTGCAACTCAAAGGCAGAAAGGAAAAGAATTGTTTTTTTTTTTAAAAAGACATCTGGAACTCAACCCCAAATTCAGTAAAGGCTGTAGTAAGAATCACCTGGGAGAACCACTGATGGAAATACTTAGGGAATAGTTTTACAGTCTTCCTACTTGTTCTTTAGCTAATAGAGGAATATAAATTGTTCTAAGAATGGTTAGTAGCAGCATCCTCCACCCTCTTCAGAATCACACAAGATTCTGGCCACTGAATTTATTGAAAAATAGAGAAAGAAGGGCTTCCTTTTCAGAATTGTTTTTTACAGAGGAGAATATTTGTAGCTCAGGGTTGAAATGCTCCCTGAGCTTGTTTGTTTTCTTGCAGACATTTCATCGTTCAAACTAAGCAACATCATCAATGCCAGTGGGGAGTGGGGTGTGCTCTCATTTTATGTTCTAGTAGCTTGCCCTGTCAGTGTTGATGAGAATGGTCTTAATGGTTCTTCGGTTGGGCTGTTTACTGTTAGCTTGTTTGACAGTTCTCTGATTGGGATATTCTTTGCTTCTTGATTATTAGTCTAATATTAATCTTGGTGTTAATCTCTGCTCATCTGCATGTTGATTGCTGGTGGAGAGGTGTTTTGATCTTTTGTTCCCTTTTTGGCTTGTTGATTGTCTCTTTTGAATGGTATTCAGATGTTGCTTGTGTCTATGTGCCTATTGATGGCCTATTTGTCAGAGTACCACCAGGCTTTCAGGAAATTCTCTAGTGTTTTTGGACTTGGCTTGGTCTAGGATGGTTTTTTACATGCTTTCAAACTGCTAGGTTGGCAGAAGCTGGGACAAGTGATGGGAGCTCACTCCATTATGCGGCACTAGGGATTCAAACCGCCGAACTGCCGACCTTTCTGATCAACAAGCTCAGCATCTTAGCCACTGAGCCATCACGTCCCTTTTTCTTTCAGGTATTATCAGTGCCCTAATCATGATTTATTTGACCATCTCTCATGGCTCAATTCATCCAATTGTTTCTGAAGTGGAACAGCCATAATGAGTTGAATTTGTTCTTGAGTACTGGCAAAACATTCCCAGGTGGCAACATCATAAGGAAGTTACTACAGCAATTTAATATTGCCATTAGAGGAAAGAAAAGAAATGTTGGTGTTTGATTTTTTTTTTTAAGCAAACCATGAATGCATGAAATTGTCAGGTTTGCACTGGCTAGTTCCATTCATTACTAAAAATTCAGAATGCGTCCCTCTGATTAAGAATTATTAGACTTTTAGGATAAAATTTTCTCTATAAACACAGATTTGAGAGTTCCTACCTAACTGACCCTCTTTTTAGTGTAGGTTCTCTGAACCCTTAAAACTATACGAATGAGCAATAGATATTCAATGGAGCAGCAAGCAGGAGCTCACAGTTTTGGCAATAGGTGTAATTGATTCAAACTTGTCAGGCTCGTGACACGGCAGCTAGAATGCAGTATTGCAGGCTAACTCTGCCCTCTAGCAGGAGTTCGATCCTGACCAGCTCAAGGTTGGCTCAGCCTTCCATCCTTCTGAGGTCATGGCCATGTTGTTGACCCTTGGTCTAGATCAATGTTTTTCAAACTTGATAACTTCAAGCTATGTGGATGTCCATTCCCAGAATTCCCCTGCAGCATTGGTCTAGCACATGGAGAGTGGAGAATTCTTCGGGTTTGTCTATAGAATATGCAGAGTGGTTCCTATAAAACTCCATTTTGTACCACGGTTGCATAGGTAATAAATTAGGAAGATCTCTGCTCCTCATGATTTTTAAGTGTCCTGGAAAAGGACGGAGGACTTAAGAAATCACTTTGTGCATACTGCATAGGATTTCACTGGAGTCCTCCAGGGTTCCTTTATACTCAATATCACTACTTTTTTCCAGATTAAAAGTTTAATTTGGATGATTCATTATAACACACTCACTTAAATTTCTCCAGCTGTATCTTTTTAAATAGATTTTAGGATTCTTCCCCCCGTGTTTTTTTTTTTTTAATCTCTACTTTGTGAGAGACATTTTAAATTAAAAAGGTTAATCAGATCATTATTATTTTTAATTGCAACAGTTTTCCATGTGATTAAGAGCATAAGAACCCTGCTGGATCAGGTTAAATAGCCACCTTGTCTAGTATTATGTTCTCATTATGTTCTCATATAATATCCAATGACGAGAAACTTATGAGTTATGTCAGAGAGCAAAAGCACCTCCCACTCATGTTGCCTAGCAACTGGTGCTGAGAAGCATATATTGCTTCCAATCCTGACAGTAATATGCCGCCATCATGACTAATAGCCATTGCGATAGCCTTATCCTCCATGTAGTTCATCACGGGTATCACTCTGAGATAGTGACCGCAAGGAAACTACAGAAATTCATTTAATACTCAAAGGATCATACCTTGGAGGCACTTAATTGAATCTAGTCCCACAGCAAGATTACAGGTTCTTTCCCAACGTATAACCCTAAACCTTCTGGGCAAAATAATAAAACTTGTAATAGAAGCAAGATGTGTTATTAAGAGGAAAGGGAAAGGAAAGCAGCGTAGTTCATGGCTGCTTCCTAAAAAAAAATGAGGGCTTTGATAATGTTTTTCACTTGAAATAGAATTTGCTGTACTTGACATTCCATTAGAAAAGTATTGTGTTCTAAGGTTTTTAAATGGGTTCAGACAGAGAGGGAGAGAAAAGGAAAAACATCCAATTCAATTTCCCAAATGCCAAAATATATTTTAAAGAAAGCAAACAGGCAGATAAATTGAAGGGCTAATAAAATTTAAGATTGTCCTAGATAAATTTGTATAACGTCGTTGCCATTAAATGGAAACTATCGAACGAAAATGACAGAAGTGTAACCTCAAACTAGTTAAAAATCTATTTGAAAGAATGATCATGATTGCAAATTAATCTAGAAAGTTGAATATGCCAGTCCAGAACTCTGCAACATTTAGACCATCGCAAAGCATTTCTTGTTCTAGAACATTCACTTCCAGACAGCGGTTAAAAGCTCCTGGAACTACAGTCCAGAGGAAGGACAAAGCATTCTGGAATTCTCCAAACTGTTCCGTCTCCAGAAAACAACTTTTCTGAAAACCTAATTGGAATAATAGTAATACAATGCTATCACTGTGAATTCCTATTTTAAATGAATTTAAATCTCTAACCACATATGACTTACAACCTAGAACACTAAAGGGACTTGCTAGTGATCTGTCTAGTATTATTTCTGAGAAAACACGGATATAATGTATAAAGTATCACATGATTGGAAGAGATTAAAATACCAGAAATTAGTTAAAGGTTTATCGAGAACAAGTCTTACCAAACTAACCTTATCTTTTAAAACCAATCATTTTCCTTAATGGAATATCAGAATGAAATGAATGTAATATACCTTGATTTCAATGTATTTTGTAATGTACCCTAGGACATTATGTTGATATGGCTAGTTCTATGTGAGCCGAGTTTTATCCCACCTTTGTTACTTTATAAATAACTCAAGGAAACAAACCTACCTAATACTCCTTGTATTGTAATACAACCCTGTCGGGCTCCGAGAAAGTAACTGGCCCAAGGTCATCCAGCTGACTTTCATACCTAAGGCAGAAGTAGAACTCACACTTTTCTGGTTTCCAGACTAATGCCTTAAACATTACACCAAAGTGGCTGACATAAAAAGAAAGTGGATGTACTGTACAGTGGGCTCCAAAATCATATTCAAAGAATGCTTATCTTTTTTTGCTCCGTCCAGCTGGTATCCATAAGTTAATATTGAATGAGGTCACACAAGTTTCACTCCTGGATCACGTATTCTTTTATTAATGACGTGAGAAAAAGATGGAAAGAATGTTTACGAAATTTGCAGGCGACACAAAACAAGGTAGGATGGGTAACTCTGACAAAAATAAAACTCAAACAATTCTTGATGTTAGAGAAACAAGCTGAAAACAGGAAATTAACTTTAACAGAGACAAGTAGGAAGATCTTCACTTAGAAAACAAAAAATAAATAGATCTCACAATCGCAGTTAAATTGCAAACTAAGTTTACAGGTGAGGAAAAAAAATAAAAAGTTTAGACTGCTTCAAGGAGTTTCCAAATAACAGGAAATAATAGTTCTATTTTATTCTGCAATGCTTAGGTCTTGCTTTGAGTCTTCTGTCTGCTTCCAGGCATATCATTTTAAGTATTCATACAAACTGGAACAGATTCAGAGGACGGCAATGAGGATAATAAGAGGGCAGAAAGTGAGACTTATGAGGAGAGATTGAAGAAGCCGGGCATGTTTAGCCTTGAGCGATAAAGACTGCAGGGTAATATGATAGTGCTTTGCAAATACGTGAAAGTATGTCACCCAGAAGAAAGTCAAATCCAGAGCTTTATAATTGTAGAGTGCAGAGTATACTGTAGTATAATGAACAGGAAGGTAGACTCCAATAGCGTTTTAAAAGAAAAAGAAACTCATAACTAGCCAAAAGTAATTTGGCAGCAGAAGCAATATAGGGACATTCCCTTCCTTATATACTGTATTTTTCTGTATATAAGATGATACTTTTTCTTTAAAATATTTACCTAAAAATGGAGGGGCGTTTTATACACGGGGGTGCCGAGAGGAGAACCACGGTTGTGAAACTGCCAATATCTTATCTCTGCAAACTAGACTCACAAATGAAACTTCCGATTGCTTAAAATATTGATTTCTAAATTTTGGGTAAGAAAAATATGGGGGGGCAGCATCCAGAGGTGGTATTCAGCTAGTTCTGACAGGTTCGGGAGAACCGGTAGCGATAATTTTGATTGGATCAGAGAAGCAGCAAATACCATCTCTGACTGGCCGATCGCATAGCCATGCCCACCAAGCCATGCCCACAGAACCGGTAGTAAAAAAAAAATTGAATCCCACCACTGGGGGCATCCTATACATGGGGACGCCTTATAGACAGAAAAAATATGGTACGTTGAAACAGAGGTTGACCTCATTCGGAGATGCTTTAAGATGAGAAGAGGGTTAAGTTCAAATATCCCAATTCTGCCAATTCTACAGTTCTATAATTCTGTGTGTGTTGGGTTTCGTGGCAGGGATAGGGAATATGGTGTCCATGGACATCTCCTTTGGTGCTCATCAGGTGCCTTGCCCCATCTGGCCTTCTGTTAATGACAGAATTGGGAAATCTGTCTTAGGGAAAACAAAATTGCGATCTCCAGCTTTATCCTTGCTTTAAAATACCTTTGGGCCTCATCAGCACGGATGGTATCTGTGACTGCTGTGCAGTGTTTACAGCTGCTCAAAACAAAAGAAAGAAAGCAGAGACGAACCGGGGTGCTTTAAGCTTTAATGCAGTTGCATTGCTTCATGTATGAATGTAGGTCACCACCAGAGCATTTGATTGTACAGTATAAGCATGTGAAAATATAAATAATAATAGGCACATATATGTGTGTGTGTAACATGCATAAATATGTAGTAGCCCAACCAGCTGTGTAACTACTGACTAGCCATGGTTCTCCAACTTCTTTCTCAGGCCTACAGGGAGATGCTGAGCACTGAATGCTGAATTATTATTATTATTTTTTGCATGCAAACCATGTCCTTCCTCCCTAAGCTACAGACTCTTCACCTAATCATCTGAGCATAATGGGAGCCACTACCTTGGAGAGCCGTTCAATCAGATGACATCACTCCACCCTCCCCAAAATATATTACTGATATTTTCACGGCTAATGCTTATACAGCAGCAGATCCTTTCCTTTGTCTGATGGATCCAAGAAATGCTTAAGACAAATTGCTTTCCATTTCATTGAGCTGTAAAATAAACAAAAGAAACTCATTCCTAAATGCAGCAAAGGCCAAAGTGTCTCAGTGAATGAAATGCAAATGGATGGGTTGCTCATCAGCAAGAAAAGCTTTCATTTCCTGAAAAAAATTGTTCTTCTGGGTTTTTTTTTTTTTTTTAGGGGGAAGGATGCTAGTGTGTCAATTTACATAATAAATACAGATAGAAAATAAGAAGCTGGAGAAGGCAAATCATCTGAAACATTTGTATCAGCCCTTTTAATCTAACAAGTGATTCTGAATATCTCTGTTGAATATAAACTTTTATGCAAACTTCGCATCCTTCCTTTATTGGCAAGATTCATTCTTCATTCTTCCCCATCCTCCTCCTTAATCCACTTCACTCATAATGATTGCACCTGCCAATAAAAAAAAAAAGTCCAAGGTTTTGCTTTGTTTTGTGTTTTTAAAGCAGCAGCTCCAAGGTGTAGCTGATCTATTCTTTTTATATTGTACTCTGAAATCTCAGCTGGCTGATATTTAAAAAAAAATTAAAAAGCAAACATTAGAACCTCTCTGCCAAGTCTTCAATAAAGTGGGTGATGAGGTTTATTCTCTTTGAAAAAAAAAAAGTCCAATTATTTGAAGAAGGTATTAAACTATGTAAATGTATTTTAATCTGTATCTTTGAGAGAAAACACATAATTAACTCTGTGTCCAGAGTGGCTTATGTTAATAAGGACTGCAAACACAGCAGATTTATAAAACTTTGTTAGATATACCTCTTTGTTTGCATCTGCTGTCATGGGTACAAATAATGCTTGATTTACAATAATGGAAGCTTTATTCTTTGTACACACACATCAACAGGAAACAATATCCCACAGCAGCCTGTTGAACATGAAGGCCTGTTAGTGGATTTCCAACCTCTCAATAGGATTTTAAGAGTTTAAATCCCAAAGTTGAAGGATTTCTTCCAAACAGATTGACTATCACAACTTAAATCAGAAGGGATTTTCTTTTTCAGCTCCCGTCAAGGCTTCTACATCCAAGCTGAAGACATCAATCGCTCAAGGGGAAAAAAAAGAGTCAAACATGCACCCAGAGGAGTCCAATGAGATTTGTCATGTGTACCCAGAAAATCTCTTAAATATGTTTTTCCTTTTCAACAGGTTTACTGGTGGCTCAGCGGGTTAAGTAACGCTGTACTTTGTAATTAAGTATTCAGCTCCCAGCTGCCTGCAATTTAGCAGTTCGAATCCCACCAGGCTCAAGGTCAACTCAGCCTTCCATCCTTATGAGATAGGTAAAACGAGAACCCAGACTGTTGGGGGCAATATGCTGACATTGTAAACCACTTAGAGAGGGTTGCAAGCCTTGATAGTTGGTATATAAATACAGTGCTATTGCTATTGCTATATGAAGTTTTGATAGGATGGAGGTTGTGAATCAGAGGCAAAAAGCAAAGAATTTCATTTTTTAAAAGTCAGTGAGTTTTTCCTTGTGTACATGTAGTAAGATCTCAAAGTGTGCCCGGTGCTAGGGATATATAATGTTCATACATAAATCATAGAAGACATCCAAGACATGCCATTGGATGATACATTACACGTGCAATAATGCAACTAAAGAGCTGGGGTGCTGTTTTAAACTCCGATTTCAGTCCTTTCTTGCTCTTTAGCCATCCATTTCTAATTGTAAAATAGTATGCAAAACTGTAATCATTGCAGAAAGACTGTTGTAAGGAAGGGGGCACCTGCCTTTTCTACTGACTGGTCCATCAGAGAATCTGCTGCCTGTTTTTAAATGGTGGCCCATCTGATAGTGGATAGAAAGAGACAATCAACTACTCAGCAAAGCAGCAAAGAAACAGATCAGTGATCAGACTTTAGGTTCAGTACCATGGACAGTACTTCTGAAGACAATAAGCACATTACTCCAACACTATGGAGTGGGAAGAAGGCCTCCCACCAAAGGGAATTCACTACACTAAACAAGACTGCTGATGGCCAGGCAGGTGACATAATAATGCAGGAGCAATTATATGTAACCCTCCTTATGGTCATGGTGAAGGCTCAAATTTGACTTTGAAACTGCAGATGAACATGCACTTTCCAGGTCAAATCTACTAAGTCCACTTTCTCACCCATGATCCCTAGGCTGCTACAGCCTCTAAGCTTCTACAACCTCTAAGCTTCCTCCTGAATCAAACAATAAGCATTCTAAGCATGTGTGTCTCCCAGAATGCCAAGATCATCTGCAAACTGATTGTCCATTCTTTTCCCACTAGCCCTAGTGAGCTGCACTGGCTACCCGTTGGTCTCCGAGTGCAATTCAAGGTGTTGGTTATTACCTTTAAAGCCCTACATGGCTCAGGGCCAGGCTATCTTTGA
>JANHJO010002977.1:187714-202644 GCA_032468235.1 Pseudoxyrhopus heterurus
ATTGTAAACCGCTTAGAGAGGGTTGCAAGCCCTGATAGGCGGTATATAAATACAGTGCTATTGCTATATTGCTATTACCACCATTGCAGCGTCCGCATGGTCACGTGATCAAAATTTAGATGCTTGGCAACTGGTTCATATTTATGATGGTTGCAGTGTCCCGGGGTCATGGGATCCCCTTTTGCGACCTTCTGACAAGCAAAGCCAATGGGGAAGCCCGATTCAGTTAAAATCCTGTTATTAACTTAATAATTGCACTGATTCACATAGCAACGGTGGCAAGAAAGGTTGTAAAATGGGGAAAACTCACTTAACAAATGTCTCACTTAGCAACAAAAATTTTGGGCTCAATTGGGGTCATAAGTAAAAGACTACCTGTATTGGATGTTCAACACCCCCTTCCATCTCTGTTTCATAATATCAAGGTCAGTAACATGCCCCACAAAGCCATGGCATCTATGGGTCTTCAACATTTAATTTAAAAAAGAGGAAAAGAATAACTTAGGCTGTAAGGTGAATTGAGTGAGGGGAGGAGAATTGCACAATGGGGCCTGGCAGCTGAAAAGAATCCCATCTTAACCCCCATGTAAAAGCAAAATATTGATTTCAGAAATATATGTTTGATATTCTCTCTCCCCCCTCCCATCCTCCAACAAAAGCATCCCCTAACTGGAATCTGGTATGAGAAAACATAAAACCAAATGTAACTTTTCCTACAGCTTCACCATGGCTGTGTTAAACTTGTGCCACCGCTTTATTGCTACTTAACAAGAATTTTATATCACTGGAGTCAAAGAATATTCTTTTATTTAAAGAAAAATACACTGCACTTTATGAACATCATGAAATATCCAAACACATCTTTTTTTTCAGGGCGCTCAGCAAGAAAACTCGTATTTACACCATATAACCACAAGATGTGTTTTCTCACCAGTACTCATCAGTAATTACACATATGACACTAAAGCCTTTTTGAAACTAATTTGAATTTTACACAAGCATCCCATTTGGTTTCGTATAGATATAAAAAAATTATAACTCCTGCTGTTCTTGCCTGTTACAAGAAGAAATATTTCACTGTTACTTCCAACAAGCCCTGGGGCCAACTGGAAGCTTGATTTTCTTTTGGTAGCGCTTTTAAGACATTTAAGTTAATCGTGTCTTACTCAAATTCAGTTAAATCAACTTATGTGTTTCAAAATGTAGTTATTAGAACTGTTAAAATGTGTAGGATTAATCAAAAAACTAACAGAAAAGTTCAAGCTGTCAGGAAAGCATTCTTCCAATATATTATAATAAACAATATTGAAAAATCCTTACTGATGAGGCTCAATGCAGTACAACCTGCAATAAAAATATATACAACTTCCAAGCATCCTAGTGCACAGATAAGATTTAACTGGGTTTTAAAACATGATTTCTGTATACTTGTCACTCATTCTCTCTCCCATGAGAGAATGCACAAGTCACTAAGTGTAACAAAAGAAAACAGATTTAAACTATGAAATTATAGTACTTGCCAACAGGTAAGAATTGGTAGCAATCAACATGGCATTAAGCTTCCCTATAATTAATAAAATATCCGTGACTTACATCTGTCTTAATATATTCTGCAGTTTAGATGGAGCCTTTCTGTGGTAGTAAACAAAACAGAGCATTGTAGAAGAAAACTGGAATGGCCAGGATGTATGGGAGTCCATAGCTAAATCTATATTTTACTTAAATGTACTTACATTGAAATGTTCAGTATAAGTAGAGATTATTTTCCTATTATATTTGTTTAAATTCAAGTTTTTGGCTGGTAAAAACAAATCAACATTTGGCAGTTACACAGTCTATACAACTGTATGCCTCCCATGCACAAAACTTAGCAACATATAGAACAAGTGTTCTTGATTTTCACATTTCTGCATTCTTTTTCAACATCCACTAAGGCCAAAGTACACAGTCTCTTGTGATACATTGTATTACATTTCATTAAAAAAAAACCTGATAGTTCCTAATCACTTCTAAAATTAAACAAAATTCCAAATGATTATTACATATAAGCACAAAGTTTAGCATAATAAAAATCTAGCACCAATTGCAAGATGGGCTTTATCCAGTGAGATAACAGATTAGTTTTGCTGAAGATCTTATTCCTAAGTATTTCTTTTTCCACGCTGTCATCATCCCAATACAATCTTCAGTAGAGACTTTTCAAAGGCATAAAAATATATGTATGTGGCAGAGGAGGAAGGGAACCAAACCAGAATACTAATGGACCCTTTACACTTTTTAATAGTTATGGGCCTCTGGTCTGGATTTCTATAAATGATAAATTTATAAATAGAATATGTTCTGCATACTGTTCCTGCATTGCTTTTCAAATGAAGGTTGATCTGTTGTTCATTACTAGTTTTCAACTGTGATAGTCCATCTACTCTGATTTTAACCTAAAAAAAAAACACAAGCAGATATATTAGAAAAAAATATATACATAATAGTTTGACCAGGTTCACTGTGAAGATATACCTGCCTTTCTACAAAGACTTAATTTTTTTAACTTTCTAATTTTTTTTCACAGAATATAGAATAATAGAGTTGGAAGGAACTCAAAGGTCTTCTAGTCCAACCCCCTGCTTGAGCAGGAGACCCTACACCAAATCAGATAAATGGTTGTCCAGTCTCTTCTTGAAAGCCTTCAGTGATGGAGCACCCATAACTTCTGAAGGCAAGCTATTCCATTGGCTGATTGCTCTCAACATTAGGAAATTTCTCCTTAGATCTAGGTTGCTTCTCTCCTTGGTTAGCTTCCAATCATTGTTTCTTGCCTTGCCTTTTGGTGCTTTGGAAAATAATTTGACCCCCTTGTCTTTATAGGAACCCCTCAAATATTGGAACACTATCATGTCTCCCCTAGTTCTTCTTTTCATACTAGACATGCCCAATTTCGGTAACTGTTCTTCATATGTTTTAGCCTCCAGCCCCCTAATCATTTTTGTTTTGTTTTCTCTACACTCTTTCCAGATTCTCAACATATTTTATATTATTTTTTGTACTTTTAAATCTGTCTATCCATCATCTACATCTATCTATCTATCTATCTATCTATCTATCTATCTATCTATCTATCTATCTATCTATCTATCTATCTATCTATCATCTATCACAGACCTGTAATTCTTTAGTGCTGGTTTCCAAAGTACAGCCTATGCTTCTACAATATAGATGAATGCACAAAGTTCTACTAGGCTACAAAGTCACAGGAACAATACAGAGTCATGTACACTCTACATAGTCATGTACACTCTACATGGACTGCCGAGTGTACATGACATACAGAGTTCCCATGATCATGTAATCAAAATTCACACACTTGGCAAACGACTCATATTTATGATGGTTACAGTGTCCTAGGCTCATGTAAATATTCTTTTGCAACCTTCTGACAAGCAAAGTCAATGGGGAAACTAAATTCACTTAACAACTGTGTTACTAACTTAACAGCTGCAGTGATTCGATTAACAACTGTGGCAAGAAAAGTCATCAAATGGAGCAAAACTCACTTAACAACTGTCTCACTTAGCAACATAAATTTTGGGCTCGCTTGTGGTCGTAAGTCAAGAACTACCTGTGGGAATCTGTAACACCTCTTTTTAAATCATATTTCTAAGAACATAAGCCATTATAAAATTGTGTTTCCCAGCTGAAAGCAATTCAGAAGGATATTCTGGTTGAAACCTGCCAAGATGCTCAGCAAAACAGAGAACACTACTTTGCTGTCAAATTCCTAGCATAGATAGTCCTCCAAGAAGACTGAATTGTCTACTTCATAATGAGCCCTAAAGGCTGCCTATAATCACATTGTGGCAGATTACCTTTCTACACACATGCATGCTGTGCAAACTCATAAATTTAATGCAAGCCATACTGCATTATATGTAGAATATGCTAACATTCTTACAATATATATTATGGCAGTTTATGCCGGGAAATTAGGTGCATGATCCTTTAAGGCTAGGCGCAAACTATCATTCCTGTTATAGATAAAGCAAAGGACAAGACAATTTTATACAGTTGTTTTAAGTGTCATTTGAAACTGACCTTTTTTGTATGTGTTCAATTTTCATGAATCTGGATCTGAGCATTCTTGGAGTCCAAAAGCAACTTGCCAGAAGCCTTTGATATGGTTCTAGAATACGTTTGGTTGAGTTGTTCCCTGTTGCAACATTGATTAAATAATTTCTCATTGCGGTTGTGTAGACTTCCATAATTTCTTTTACTTCTGTGCAACAAAGTCATCCGAGAGTCTTTTTTTTTACCATGTAATTTCTTTGAGCTGTTCATCTCTAAATTTTTTAAATTAACACACTTCAATTGCAAATCTGGATTCTGTGGACCTTTCTTGTCTTTATTTATGGCAATCTGTGGTTCAGAGATCTTCTGAATGGAGAGTGGATCATAAATAATACGTGAATTTGGTAGCTGAAGGTCATCACAACTAGCTGATCCAGAGGATGCAGTTTTTGAATACAAAGCACATCCAGAAGCAACCAATACATCTGCCGCATTGTTTTGCTCAAAAATAACATCTACTTCTAGCTTCAGTCCACAATGAGGCTGTTTCAACTGGAATGTGAGACCTTGTCTACCAAGAAATTCTTGAATTGTAAGTTTGGCCTCATCATTCCAATGTTTCCCATCAGCAGGTATCACTCCAAACAATGAGCAAGGATAGGTTAATCGTGGTAAACTAGCTAGCTTTTCTGGGATAATTTTCAGCTTAGAGACATCAGAGATGGGAAGGGGAGCTGATAAGCCCTCATCATCAATAAATGTAAGTATTAATGTACTGGAGTCTTTGAGCACTTCAGAAACTTCAACTCTGTTCCAATTTTGATTAGGTCCATTTTTTATTAAGCAGCTGGCACCAGGAATTATACATTCTTTTGGCATAGTTGGGAGGTTTTCTGGAAGATTAGAGAGCATTTTGAACAAGGCTATCAGAGTTTTAAATGAATCTTCTAATTGAATACAGAAGTTTGAAGGATCAGTGACTGATGTGACAAATCCAGGATAGTGACTATTCTTCTGAAACTGTGCCCATGAAATTGAATTTGACCTGACTGAGATATCAAGTGATTTGCTGACATTATCTGTTTCTAATAAGTTATATCTCTCTAATTTTGTTTGGTTATATATTTGATTCCAATATTCCAAAAATAAAATTCCATCTATTAAAATATCTACTTCCCAAATAAGCTCAGATTCTAAGTATTTAAAAAATATAATATTTATCTCACGATATTTTATCTTCTCCATCATTCCCTCAAAAGACAAATTACTTAGATTTCCAATCTGAATCCATTTACAAAGCACTGCATTCCTGGGAATACATCTTATTTTTTCACTCAGCACATGTGTATCATGCAGTGACACCATTTCATACTTTCCTAAATCCACAAAGAGGACCAACATACATTCCTCCTTCACATATTTTTTAATAACTTCAGATCGATACCATCCCAAGTGTGTGTTTGATCTTGCCAAACATTCTAACCCTTCTCTAATTTCTTCTATAGCAATCAAGCACTTTTTCTCTACCTCTTGAGCAACTAGTACATTTAAATTGAGCATTGTTTGTGCATCCTTAGTTAACTTAATGTAGAAGTTCCCATTACTTGAAATATGACCAACTTCAGCTATTTCTATCTGTCCAGGCTTTATATTTTGGTAGCCAATCTTAGTAGGTCTGATTTTAATGCTTTCACATGAAGTTTGACTTTCTGATTTTTTACCTGGATCATTACTAACAGTTTCTGAATCTATTGTTGGGAGCCGTTTCATGTTGTGGTCAAAATTTAGTGAAAGTATGTTCTCTAATTCTAAAAGGATTACTCTCTCTATTAATTTATCAGAGATAGATATTCCATGACACATTATGTCAACCTCCCACTGTTGATCATACTGCTGTAGAAATTTAATGGTGACTGGCTGATTATTTACCGCACTGATAAAGTAGGCATCCATATCAGTACTCCAGTTTTTATTTGAAAACAAGCACTTTGTTTTACTAAGGAAGCAATGTATGCTGAGTCTTGGTAAACTGAGTAAACGCTTTTTAATTTTGTAGATATTTTTTGAATTCACAGTTGCTGTGTTACCATAATCAATAAACTCTACTTCAAAAAACTTATTGGCTAGGACTTTTCTAACTAAAGCTCTGTATATGCAACAATCATCTTCATATTTTGCTAAAACAACATCATCTTTCTCAAGTTCAGCCTCTATTTCTGATTCTTTAACCAGCGTTTTTTTATTCAATTCCCCAGCAAGTTGCACAATTTTATTTTCATCCTCTGAACGATGAACATAGAAACTTGAAAGATTAGCTAGGTAAGAAATGTAACCCCCGACTTTAGAATTTAGAAGAATGTCAAGTTGGGGAAGATCAGTGTACTTTTGCTTAGTCTTGTTGCTTCTTTCTTGTCCTGAAGTGTTTAATTTTACCATATGTAATCTAGTCGTTTTATTTTTAATTTTCTTTGATTGTTCATTAAGTGGATCAATGGTGTCAGTATTGGGTTCTTTGTGAGTACTTTCATATCTGTATCTCAAAACTTTTTTCAACATGAAATCTGAAAAATCAAAAGTCAATGGAAATTTTGAAGGTCTACTATCCTGTTTCTGTTGATCAATTACTGTTTTGTTCCTATATTTAACAGGTAACTTATCATTGCCTATTTTTGTTTGCTGTCCAATTTCTTTACTTTTAACTTTTTTTTTCTCTATAGCCAACTCTATTTTATAAAGGCTATGTTTATTCCCAACACATTTTTTAATATCCTTTGGGTTCAGATTGCTTTTTTTTTGCTTTAGTAAATCTTTAATCTTTCTGTTTATTTGTAGTTCTCCATCATACAACTCCATACCGAACTGCCCATCAGATTCTTTAGATACTATTACTGCCTTCAACTCTTTTTCCAAATAATTTTTTTCAAACCATGCTTTTATTTCAGATGGAATCTCAACATCCTTTAGATCCGATAAATAACACTTAATAGCTTGCATGGGTGTGAACATTAATTCTGAAGCACTGTTTGGAATAGGAACCAGTTCCTCTTTGGCTATCAATTGTTTATTTCCATAGTCCACAAAATATACTGGGCAGAAATCTGATAATTCCATAGGAGATGCTAAACCTCTATAGAAGACTCCATCGTCAAAATATTTCGCTATGCATAAACTGTGAGTATTCATTTGGATTGTATGGCTTGTTTGTGGGCTAATTTCTGAAATTTTTTTAAGTATCTTGTCCATCTCATTTGCATTTCTACTTAACTGGCAATAGAATTTTGTAGGGCTATATATATAAGATACATATACTTTCTCTTCATTTCCAACTTCCATATTAAAAGATGAATAATAAAAGCTACATAGAGAAAATGGTGTTATAAGAGATTGCGCACATTCAAAAGAGCAAATTTGTACATGGCCACTTTCAAAGAGAAATTGCCTTAAACTAGTAAATGGAGTCTTCAAATCAACAATATAATATAAATAGTCAGGAGTCTTAAAAAGCAGGGCACAAATAGAACAAGTCAGTTGTTCATTAGAAGATGAAACAAATCTTTTAAAATTGCTGCATATCTCAGTAGTCCATATATAGGGGTCAAATATTAAGGATTCACTGACACTATTAAGACAACATCTGAATGCTTGACATTCCAAAATTAAGAAGTCTGGATGAATACCTTGAAGATCTTTCAACAAAACTCTTTCCCTGTTACCATAGTCTACAAATATTACATCAGTTTCAGTTTTGGATACATGTTTCAGTACAACAGCTCTGTACCATTTTCCATCTGTAGAATATTTCACAACACAGGAAAGCTTTCCACTTTCATAAGGTCTTTTTTGAGTGTTGTAAAAATTCTGAATTTGTTCCATCATATTATTTAGCTCAGGTAGCTTATTTTGTATCTGGCATAAAAAACTGCCTGGTGAAATAATATGACAACATACAACATCGAACGCACAACCTGGTTTAAATCTGTACTCTTTATAGCATTCTACTCTGTCTGTTTTCCCAAACATTTGCTCATATTTATTTGAAAGTATGTTTTTCCATGATGGGAAAATGCTAGCATTCCCTTTTGTCACAACATGAGTATTCAGCTTTTTAGTCTCATCAGTAGTTTTAGGTATCAGTACTTTATTCTTCTGAATAGATGTTTTACTTATTTCTCTTTTTTTATATTTTTCTGAGCGTTGAAAGCCCCTTACTGTTTTCTGAAATGGATCTTGTTTTACCTCCCAATATTCTGCACATCCAGCCTCAATCATAAGCCTGAGAACATCAGTTTCCTTGGAGCCATTCATACACTGCACATTAACAATGTAATTCTCCTTTTGTTTTGCAATGACATGCAGTGTGATTGGTTTGTCAACCACAATTGTTTTAAAGAAATCTGTTTCTTTTTTAATCCATATATCTTCAATTGGAAATGCATTGGCAAGTGTACAGCACATGGCTAAAGCTGGTAATTCTTGAAGCTCTGGAAGCAAAAACTTCACATCAAACAGTGGCACTGTGTCAGTGTTCCCAAAATCTAAAAAATAAACATCAACGTTATTGTCTATGATTTGTCTAATGACAGCCCTATAAAAATACTTATCCTTGCTATATCGTGCACAACATAGTCTTCCAGGCTCTGGATTTTCTAGAATTTTATCATTGACTTCATCTCCATCATACACATTTGCAACTTTCTTCATTAAATCTTCAAACTCGTCTAAGAAATCATTTGTTTGCACCCAGAAATTTGATGGATTCAAAATATAAACTGCAAAAGCAGCACAAACTGAACCTATTTTCATTTCTGCTCTTTTGTAAGGAACTGTTAAAGGGGAACACAGTAAACGAGTATCCTTTTGGTTTGAAGAATAACTTGATTGTTGAGTCATATTGTAAATCTTCTCTGTCAATTTCACATTAGAATTTTGTACATTCCCACTTGTACAAGAAACTTCCGTGTTGTATTTTGGATCCACATCATTTTCCCAAGGTAGATTTTCACTTGTCTGTGTCAATGCGCATTTACTTAACGTAACATAATATATGTGCTCTTTACTATTGAACAGATCTATGTGGGCCAAAATAGCCTGTTGTGTTAATAGTGTTTCTTTAAATTCTTCTAGCTGAGCATTTCTTTCCGTTTCATCCTGATCACTAAAACATGATAGAGCACAAGGAAATGAAAACATAGGTACTGAAATAAATTCTGGTGGAAGCTTCAAAATATACTCAGAAGACACAGCTTCATAGTTGCCAAAATCCATAAACCAAATCTTCACTTTGTCAGAAAGTAGCTGTTGTATTACTCCTCTCCGCCACTGACCGTTTTTTTGTCTAGCTGCACACAGGGCTCCAAAATTGTCACAAGATGGAAGTTTTACTCTGCTAAGAGATTCATAATAGGAAAACATATCTCCTGTCAATGTATCCAGCTGTATCTGTTGTCGAAGTAACTGGCAATAAAACTTACTGGGGCTAACTGCTACTGATATTTTTACTTTTTCTACAGTACCAACAGACAAAATTGGTTGAAGATTTCTTAGAACTGGCGGAATATTTGGTTGAATTCCAGCATCACAAATTAGAGTACCTGGCCTTGTACATTTCTCTTGCAGTAAATTCGGCATTTGTTTACAAAGCGGCTCATCTGGAAATTCAGTTAACATTTTAACAATAAGACAGAAAGTATCTACATCAACAAATTTTCCTATTCTGAATTCAACCACATCAGTAGCAATTTTGGGCACATGAAGAAGAAACATTTGGTTTGGCAGAGTGGCTTGTATATGACCTTTAATCTGCAAGCCTATCAAAGATGAAAAGTAATTAAAAGCTTTGGCAGTCCATTTTTCTTCAATTGGAAGCACATTTGCAAAAATCCCATAAACCATCTTTGGAGGAATCTGAAACAATTCATCAATGGGAGATGCAAGGTGAGTTTCATCCACTGCCAGTATTTTCCCACTGTCCATAGAATGTACATCATAGGTATCATGTCTTTTTTGAATTACTTTTCCTCTGTACCATTCTCCATGCTCTGAGTCTTTGACAAAACAGAATTCACCAACTGCAATAGAATCTTTCACTTTTGGTACTTGCTGTATTTCTTTTTGCAATATATGATAATCAAGCTCACATTCTATGTTAAATTGGCCTTGAAATTTTACAAGGAGTTCTTTTCGATGGTAGTATACATTAGTTACCTTCACATCAACATCTATAAATTTTGTTGATGAAGATGAATCCATCCCACCTAAAAAACCAGTATAAAATTTAACATTGTTAAATGTTTATTTTTCATTTTAACATAACTTTTTGTAAACAATGTTGATTATATTGACACAATCATATGTAATAGAGATGTTACAATCACTTCTATTATCAGCTAAAGAGATAGTTCTGTTGTACACCAAAATATGCAGAACTTCAGACTGACATTTTTTAAAATAGTAATAACTTGAATTATTTAATAGAATATGAACAAGCTGTATGCTTGGGCATCCCTTCCCTTCTCTTATGTTTTAGTCCAACATTACCAATATAGGTTCTCCTTGGTTGGATGAAATTGTGCCACTAAATTAGAAATGGGAACATTTCAGGGGGAAGAGCAGGAAGAATATGACAGGATGCATTCACACAGAGTACTTTTATAAATCAAGTGCAGCCTGATAATAATTAAATAATGCAGCTATTGTTACTTTTAAGCAAGTTTGTGGAACAAGCCATAGTGTAAGGTCCACACAGCACACAGTTAAATATAATAAAATAGGCCAGATTGTGATATGCCAGTTCAGCTAGCAACAAATTATCTTCACAATTATACTTGGCTGGACAAATCTTTGTGAATGCAGTCCTCGTGCATTAAGTATTAGTTTAGTCCAGGTAGTCCTCAACTTACGACAATTGAGTCCACAATTTATGTTGTTAAGTGATAAATTTTGAAGTGAGTTTTGCCCCATTTTATGACTTTTCTTGCCACATTTGTTAAATGAATCACTGCAGTTGTTAAATTAGTAACACTGTTGTTAGACGAATATGGCTTCTTCATTGACTCTGCTTGTCAGGTCACAAAAGGTGATCATGTGATTCTGGGACACCACAACTGTCATAAATATGAGACTGTTTCAAAGCATCTGAATTTTGATCATGTGACCATGGAGATGCTACAAGGGACGTAAGTATGAAAAACAGCCGTAAGTCACATTTTTCAGTGCCATTGTAACTTTGAACGGTCACTAAATGAACTGCTGTAAGTCAAGGATCACCTGTAGAAGAATTCACAGTAGAAAATGACTGTCAATCCCTACGATCTTATCAAGTTCTTCCTGCTAAGCCAGAAAGAGCTTCTTCAAATGGTTCAAAAGCATGAACAGAGTTCAAAATGTATAGACAACAAAGAATGTTATCTCCCGAATGTGTCGAAAAGGGAAATCTGAAGGGGAGTAAATGTGAACAGAATCTGTCATGCAGCCATGCATGTATGTATGTATGTATGTTTATACTCCCACACACGTACAGAAAGAGGAACTGTTAGGCATTTCTCTTCAGAAAATCCCCCGCTATTCTCCAGCCCACTGCTCAAGCCTTTATCTTAAATATAAAAATAATGGCTGTATATATATTCTGATAGCAAACAGGCTGATTGTTTTGTATTCCTAGATAAACCCCTTTTCATGGTTTGAAATAGTGTCCTAGGTGCACCTCTTCCGAAGTTTCAGCATTTTGAGCCATTTTTATACATGAAAATTATTTTGCTAAATATGTGTTCTGCAAATGGTATTTTCCATTTAAAATGTAGGACATTACAGACTAAAAGACAGATTCAGCACAAATGTGTTTGCCTTTTTTGGAACCCACAGAAGGGCGTGTTTCTCTGATCCTGTGCTTACTTTGGAGTCCCTTGGGGAGCTGAAAGAAGTCCTATTGTTTAAACAACTGTAACCACAGCTAAGTGTGAGATCAGAGAAATAGCCCATCTTTTTCAGACTCAAAAGAAAGGCAGAGGCTTCTGCCAGAATAAGCATGCTTGCCAAGTGCAAGCAAAATTGAATATTCCTGCCAATTCATTTGGGATTTTATCTGTATTGTTCATAAATGTGAATGACCTAATAAGGACTGCCCCCTCTTTTAAAATTTAAATTACAGATCCCAGCTGGAAATGTATCTTCTTCGGACAGTTCCTCTTCTGATATAACTTACTCTTGCAACAGACCAAGCACATAACTTACCCAGCTCATAGCTGAGCAAATGAATATTAATTCTATTCAAAACTGGGTTCTGCTCTTAATTATTTTTACAAAGTTGTCTTTGAATCAGTTAACACTTCAGTGAAAACAAACTCTCCTGAAAATAAAATATCTCAATTCTGAGTTTAGTAAAATTATTTTCAAATATAGTTATTTAAGTAGAACTAATTCTAAAAACATCACACCTTTTTTTTTTTCAATAAAATGTTGTAATTGTTAAGCCTGTAAAGGTAAAGGTTCCCCTCGCACATACGTGCTAGTTGTTCCCGACTCTAGGAGGAGATTCTCATCTCCGTTTCAAAGCCAAAGAGCCAGCGCTGTCCGAAGACGTCTCCGTGGTCATGTGACCGGCATGACTAAACGCCGAAGGCGCACGGAACGCTGTTACCTTCCCACCAAAGGTGGTCCCTATTTTTCTACTTGCATTTTTTACATGCTTTCGAACTGCTAGGTTGACAGAAGCTGGGACAAGTAATGGGAGCTCATTCCATAACGCGGCACTAGGGATTTGAACCGCCGAACTGCCTACCTTTCTTGATCGACAAGCTCAGCGTTTTAGTCACTGAGCCACTGCGTCCCTTGTTAAGCCTGTATATTCTCCAAAAATAATTTGAAATAAGTACTTTGAAATTTGCTGCATATCTTCATTAATTTAGAAACAGCCTACCTTTTTTCTCCTGTGAGTCTATAAAAAATTGTGATAACATTAAGACTTTAACTCATTAATGTGATTCTTAAAGCAGCTGCATCTTTTTTCAATCACAGAAATCTAAGAAAAAACAGACTGCTTTAACAAATAGCACAGATGTGCTATGGGTCTCTAAGGGCTGAAGCACATTTTCCTAAGCATTTCTGAAACATGCATACTTCTAATTAACAAGCAGCATTAATAATTATATCTTCTTTCTCAGATGATAGGAAGATGTAATATAAATTAAAAAGGGACACTGAAAAGCAAAAATGCAAAGCTCTTCTTCCTCTTTCCTGACTGAGATAACTTGTCATTTGCCAAGAATTTGGGGGCAGCCCCCCTGTTGGCCTCAGATTTGCTCTACTGCGTCTAATCCAACGAAGGGACACATACTTTAAAAAGCTATCCACTTTCAGATACTAATGATGAAAATATAATATGCATAGAATTAAAGCATCAAAACAGCACTTACTGGAAATCATCAGAATCGATACATAATCTCACCAGATTATAAAAATCATAAACCTGGTAAGTAAATAAAATATTAGTATAATTTGTCTCACAGTATAATGTATGATGCTATTTCTGTCTATATTTTTGTTTATTTCTATGGTGAATACTTTCTTAAATAACATGATGGAAGCAAAAATATCTACTTTATAAAAAAACAAAACAAAATGTTTTTTAAGTTTTTTGTTCTTTTTACAAAGGGTAGATATTTTTTCTTCCATCATGTTATTTCAGAAAGTGTTTGCCATAGAAATAAATAAAAATATAACCAATATTACAAGATAATAGCCAATTGTAGAGCAACTGTTGGTGTTGTGGTTAGGAATCAGGCTAGAAACCAGGAGGCTGTGAGTTCTAGTCCTGCTGTAAGTACAAACCCAGCTGATTAACCTTGGACAACTATGAAGATCAATATAAAGAAATAGAGATGTGATCACATGACTATAATTGGAGTGCTCAACTTGCAATTATGAGATTGCAGCAAATTGCAGTTATGTGATCACAATTTCCGACATGCCATGCTAGCTTCCCACAAGCAATGTCAATGTGGAAGCAGTAGGAAGTCAGGATCACAAAATTCTCACTTAACAATCCGAACAGTCCTTAATAATCGTAATCAGGGCTGCTGGGATTATTGTTGCTAAGCAAAATGGCCATTTGATGTGGCACTATGAGCGCATCACTTAGCAAGAGTAATTCCAAGTAATTCCAACCCGAATTGCCACTATAACCCAAGGACTACCTAAATGTATTCAACCTGCTTCAGCAAGAATACTCTTCAGTTACAAATGAATGTAACATTATAGCAACTTATAACATTAAGTTGAGTCATCTTGACTACTGATTTACATTTGCTTGACTAAAAAGAAATCTAATCTGACCAATCTGGTTAAAAGTAGAAAAAATGATGAATATTTAAAAGAGGATAAAAATCAGGTTCTTGGGAGGTAGAAACTCTTGCCAATGTATTCCTACATGATCCTTAAATGACATCCCAATTCACAATTATTTCTCTTATTTGCTCTCCACAATTGTTTCCAGATTTGAGGGTGATACATTTTATGTTCTTTATTTTTTAAGGGATGTTAACTCTTCGCTCATATTCTGGGTTTCAAAATACCTTTATTAAACCATACAAATGCAAAGATTGACTTAGCTTGCTGTTCTACTGTTGTATGATATTTTTGTGGATAATGGATTTTCTATAGCAATTTATTTCCTTTTATTTGTAAAGGAG
This sequence comes from Pseudoxyrhopus heterurus, assembly GCA_032468235.1. Lineage (NCBI taxonomy): Eukaryota > Metazoa > Chordata > Lepidosauria > Squamata > Pseudoxyrhopus > Pseudoxyrhopus heterurus. The sequence continues at coordinate 202,459 of JANHJO010002977.1, forward strand.
GTTAAAGTCTATACAGGTAATCCTCAACTTAAGACTCCAACTGGGAACAGAATTTCCATTGCTAAGCAAGATGGTTATTAAATGAGTTGCACCTAATTTTATGACCTTTTTGCCATGATTGTTTAGTGAACCACTGCAGCCACCTGGGAAGGTCACAAATAGTGATCACCTGGTCACTATTTTAAA
>JANHJO010002978.1:35609-56556 GCA_032468235.1 Pseudoxyrhopus heterurus
TCGAAACGTCGCCAAGGTACCCTCAACCTTACACGGGAAAAGACCCGAACACACCAAGATTTATATACCTGCACCCGAGAAAATCTACGAAAACAAATATATATATATATATATATATATATATATATTATTCTATGTTTGAAAACTCAGGATGTGTAAATAACTGTAACACTTCAAAGTGAATCTCCTTGCTGGAATGCTTGTTCTGAAAACAATAACAAGAAGTTATACATTTGGATTTTTAACAAATAGCTAGCAGTTGCAATATTCTGGAAATACTGTATGTGATCTTGTTGTTTCTCAGAAGCAAAGCTTAGCATTCAAACTTTAATTGGTAGATTCTGTCAATATGTTTTTCAAAATACATTGTAGCCATAATGATATGCTCAAATAGCCTGCTAGTGTTAGAGGCCAGCTACTGTGATTGTTATGCAGTTGAGGTGTCAAGTATAAGCTTCAAGCTGCACAGTTTTATTTTAGATGAAGCTGCTTTGTCTCTTTTAATAAATGATTATTGTCTGAAAATGGGTAGAGCCATTTCCATTTTGTACATTGCATGAAGATCCACAATGTATTAGAGTAATGAAATAAATAGAGCTAGATAACTAGTTTCATTTATTGTATTACATAAAAATTAGTTACTCTCAGAGGAGTCAAAGGGCTGCAATACAACATACACATCCACGTGTGTGCATGCACAGCTTTTGTGAAAGCTGCTAAATACAGTGCTATTGCTATTGCTAAAGTCTGGCGATACTTTTATGTTTTTACTTTACGTGCTCCCTGAATAAGAAGAGAATGGCCTCAAAATCTTCCCCAACCTCAAGGCTCTTTGTTTTATGAATGAAATCAGGTACTGTAAGAATGGCTGCTATTGCAGAAGTTATGTTTTCAGGCTGGCAGATGGGAAATAATGCCTGAGGTAACTTTTTTGCTTTATTTTTATAACATACTCCCAGCAGACTCCTGGTAGAAGGCAGCATGAAAACACAAAATTAAACATGTTTCTTAAGATACTAAAATACATCGTTATTGGCATCTCCCAACAGTAAGATATATTAAGCCTTTCTTAACAACTACATTTTCACTGTCTCTGGAGGTAAGGACCATCACTAAAAAGCATGGACTTTTAGCCCCATCCTCTGAATCTCTCGCTTCACCCTCACATAGGAACTGTGAACATTTTGCTTCATACTGTTCTGCTTGTAACAGACAAGTTTTTAAGGTATCTGAATATCAAACCATGTAGGAGTTTATAGGTCAAAAACAGTATTTTGAATTTTACCTGGAAGCCAATTGATACTTCAGGTAGATTTCTGTAGTTCACAAACTACTGTGGCCATACTTAACTAAACTCTAAACCATAAGCAAACCACATCATGACTTATATTCAATAGTAGACAATCAATACCAGATAAACAATCTGGTATGAAGCAATACACTAACCAATGAAGAAATCACGTCCCAGCCAGGTATTATATGTAATCTACCAGTAAACTGTACTCTCTCATGCACTATGATGATACCTAGCCTGGTGCAGGTAGTTCTCACCAACCAGCAACTCCATTGCTAAGTGACATAGTCATTAAGTGAGACATGTGACTGCACTGGACTACAACTCATTTCAGTTAAGTGAATCATCCACAGTCATTAAGAGAGACATCGTGTGACCATGATTTGTGATTTTACTCCATTGACTCTGCTTGTTGGAGGTCAGCTGTGAAGTGCACAAATGGCAATGTGTGACTGTGGATGCTGCAAGAGTCATAAACACCTGAGGGTTGCAAAGGGCTCAAATCTTGATGATGAGACCACAGGAATGCCGTGATAATCATAAGTGCGAAGACCGGTCTCAAAGTCACCTTTTCAGTATTGTGGTACCTTCGAAAAGTTGCTAAACAGAGCAGTCATTAAGTAATGTCTGCCTGTAATGAAACAACCAAGCTCAGAGAATACCCACAATATAATAATGCAGTATATTAACTAGACCTACTGGATTTGTTTCTGACAAATCATGAGTGGAATTGTACTTACTTTAAAGCTGCTGTGATGGACATTTATATTTTAATTTTAAACATAAAATGAATCCATACATGCACTGATTTGAAAGAACATAACAAAGTTATAATCAGTCTTTTATTTAGGAGTGTAAATTATTGAAGGAAGTTTGTTATTATCTTGAACATATTTAAATATTAAAGATGATTAAACTTTAAAAAGAGACTTCTGGCAGTCCATTGAAGATGAAAACATGAATGAAAAGAAGGAACTATGTAAGTCGCTAAGATAAAAATCTAGCTAGTTAATATTTGTAGATCTTTGATTCATTCTGCACTGGCAAGCCTGCCTTGGTGTCTTGAAATTTCTTGATAGATTATCTAATATATTTGAATATTTAGGAACTGATAGTGTCTGCTACTATGCTGTACTGCAATTTATTTATTTATCACATTTAGAAACCATTCATCTCCCTCACTGAGGGACTCTGGGCAATGTACAAATAAAATGTTAAAAACATGAAAACTGAATATGAAAAATTTAAAATTTAAAATAGAAGCAAGGATGGTTAAAATTCAATATTGAACATTAATTAAAAGACGAAGGAGAGACTTCAGTAATTATACTGCTACACTCTTGAGTTGCTTACAATTCTCTAAAGAGTTAGTATAATAAAGGGTAAGATATCATACTGTACAATACCGGACTAGTGGTCAGGGACCATCTAGCTATTCATATAAAAAATTACATAAATATTCCTCAAAGTCATTGGTCGAAACTATATGCTACATGAGACAAGTTTCTTATTAAAGAATATTTCATTTTTTTTGTTTTTGGAGAGAAATCATGGTTGGAATTAAAACGTGATTCCTTGCTTATTAAAAGGACCTATTGTTTAAGAACAAAAACTTGGTATCATGATCATTGAATCCCATTCATGTAAGCAAGTTTTGTATGTGCTGGGGGTTTAGTCACATCTTTAATGTTAAAGAAAGTTGGTTAGGCACAGCTTCATTGAAAAATTGAACTCGGAATGCAGTATTTTCAGGTAAGAAGTATGTCTAATTTTCTAGAGAAAAAAAATTCTTGATTACAGTTTTAATGATAGCTTAAGTGGTATTTTCAGATGTCTAGCAATCAAGGTCTTGTAGCAGACAAGTTGAATTATCCCTGGGTCTATTCATGATCACATTAGGATGCTCTAAATGGAAATGTGCCATATTGCTAGTTAATTAACAGAAATTACTAAATACTATACTTACACTGTTGATGTTTCTTGCCTACTAGCTTCAATATTAATATATTTAACCCATTTCTATAATAACTGAGGTTAGATAAGTCAGTGTTTATTAATTTAATTTATTTATATAAAGCATTTTTAAAAAGTAATCAGCACATTCCTTAGTAAGATAAAGTAAGCTTGTATTTATAAAAAAAGCATTTGGAAATGGATGGCAATATTTACACATAATACAGAAGGGAAGAAAGATCCAATTTGTAAAATGCCTGGGAATTCAAGTGGTAAATTCAGTGAAGGATAATCTAAATGAGCAAATAAACACTAGCTAGGGTTTTGAAATATTGCTAATGATGTTTAGATGTAACTTGTAAAGAGATTTAGCTAATAAAGTTTGGTGAAGTAGAGAAATAGGACATTGGATTTGGTTTTTTTTCTCTTCTGAATAGAATTTGGAATTAGAATTCCGACTAGAATAGGTTCCCCTGGTTTTCAATATTATTTTTTTAAATAGAAAAAATCCGATTTAAACATGTTACTTTATGACTATGGTGTGCCATGACCTCCGGATTATCTGCTTTAGATAGTTGTTTTGAATGCATGGGATATTTAGGTAGCTGCCTGGCAGTTGACAAATAGGTCACTGAGTGCTTCAAAAGCTGGTTCAAGCAATGACAAGCTTTACTGAGGAGAGAAATGTGTCTTCTTTCCTATAGGGATTATCTCTACTGGCAGCCATTAGTTCATTTTTCTTCCTGTTTGCTTTGTTCTCCCTGAGTGGATTTAAGACACAGATAGGAAAAGTATAAGGTTATGCGCATAGTCTACAAATGTGGAGTGGTGTTGATTGTCTCTTGACATCTCTTCAGTGAAAGTTCTAAATATCTTGCAATCAAAGTCAGAGGGACAATCAATTTAGTGCAGATAAGGGCTATAGTGTCAGTACTTCCCTGGGGATATTTCTGCAATAACACTCGGCTTCTGAAAATCCCTGTCATGAATGTTTCTTAAGAAGCTGAAATTAAAATATTTGTTAACCCTGGTAGCTGCTGTTGTCTGTTGGGCAAGGACTGTATAGTTTGATCTGTCAGGATTTAAAGATGGAAGGGTGGATTATTCTGCCTTCGTGATTTAGGCTGGACTGTTTTTCAACTGTTTTTCTCTACTTTTTTAATTATTGAAAACCATTTCCTGGCATGTACTTTATGCTGGTATGACCTTATTAAAAAGACAGATAGTGAGAGAAATAAAGCACATTCTGATGGTGTTAAAAATTACTTTGAGGGTGATCGTTATTGCAACTGGTTCACTTTCTCCCAGCATGAAAACCGTAATTCCAGATAGCTTGATGAGTAGTGTTATAGCCAATACTGTTAATGAACAAATGCAATGCAGGGAGTGATGCTGCTCATTCTACAAGCTGTTTACCATTTTAATAATCGTAGAATATAGTGCATGTGTGAGATCCTAAATGAACAATTGCTAAATTTACCAAATTATTTTGGAAAGTCTATGTAAGTACAATAAAAATGTAAGTATTTCGTTAATTGTAAGCCATATCCAACTCAGCCTTTAAAATGAGAGGATAAAAAAAAAATCCTTTCATATTATTGTAGTTGGTTGTACAGTCAATCAGATGTTTAGACTGGCTTTGTCATTTTTATCCACCTATTGAGTCCTTTCCAAGGATTTGGGATAGGAAGCTGTTGCTTGATAGCATTAAAGCTATCGCAGGTAAGCTGTTCCAAGTAAAGTTGCCTTTTGCAAATGACTGATGATGATTTTTTCAATTCAAATGATGTTCAAACTACAATTCCTGTAGTTTGCACCCAAGGTATCTATTACTGTTGGTACTATTTTTGCTATAGTCACCCTATTTCTATTTGCAGGTATTTGTATTTTGTGATTTTCTCCAGTTCTTTCTCTTCAATTCTGCTGTCAACATCCACCATCCAGACTTTTTTGTCTTTCTTATCAACAGTTGTTAAGTCTGGGGTATTATGTGACAGTTGTTTGTCTGTTTGAATTCTATGTACTGGCCATGTAACACTTTGCCTTTCCATGTCTCTTTTCTATTGTTCACTTGATCTTTCTTGTAGGCCACTTTAGCCTCTTCAATATTCAGTAAGCCTTCATGGTGGTGTAGCTCCCGTGTTATCTTCTTCACTGTCCTTCAGGTATTCTTTTGATGCCTTTCTTCATTGTTGTTGTTATTTGTCGCAGTCAGCCAGATATTTAAACTGAATTTAGCTTTTTTATTCACTTATTGAGTCCTTTTCCAGAACCTGAGATGCTGATGATGATTAATTTTCTGTACATTTAATATAGCTGCCTATTGTTATAAACTCTGGATGGGTTACATATATGAAAGAATCAAACCCATTAAAAATATACAATTCCATAGACTAAAACAATAACAAATCAAACCAAATCAGGATCCCCACAAGCAGATCAAGTCCAGTCCTGAAATCAAAGGTCTTAAGTGCGGAATCCTAGAAGAGAGAGTAATTGTCTGTATGTCTGGAGGGATTGGTTGGCAGACAGATATAGTTGGCAATAGGTGGTCTCTTGGAATCTAGCATCCATGCCATAAAGGGCTTTATAGGTAATGACCCACACTTGGAATTGAACATGGAAGCCTACTGACAACCAATCCAGCTCATGTAGTATTAGTGAAATATATATTGGGACATACAGTGACATATCGTATTGGGAGGTGATTTAAAGCTGAGTATCATCAATGCATTATTGAATATTGAATTGACAGTTTCATGTAGGAATTAAATTGGGAAGGGGTGAGTTGCAAACTCTGAGACACTCCACTCTAAGGGGCTGTGGATATGATCTCTCTCTTCCCATCAATACCATTGAAACTGATCTGCAGCTGGTTCAGAAGGATAATGATTTCAGTCTGAAAATTGTCTGAATTGAGTCCAGATAATTTGTTTCATTCAAGATCATCTGTAACTTCTTGTTTGACCATGAAGGAAAAGTTGGCAACTAGATGATAATTGTCCAGAATAGAGAATCGAGTGATGTCTCTTGAGGATGCGCTTTACTGCTGTCTCCTTCAGGCAGATCTACATGTATTCCCTCTCTCAGAGACAGATCCACTGAATGGACTCTTCCCTTGGCCATCTCCCAAGCCACTTTAGTAGCTCAGGAGGGTCCAGGAGAGTCCAGGACATAATAAACAGGTGACCAAACTAACATACATCACAGAATCAAAGTCAATCCAGTTAGCCTCACAAGATTATACCCTAGAACTCTCTTCGACTTACCTAGTTGGAGTCCTATTACAAACAAAGCAACTTTATTCACCAGAGAGCTGCAGGCCTGCAGATGATTCTGTGGCCCAAACTTTCCCCCCAACAGGGAAGAGAAATGTTTTTGATACTTAGGGCAGCTGTTCCCTAAAGCTAGAATAACTTTAGGGTAGAATATTCCATAGCAGAATTCAACATTGTGAAATAAAGCATTTAAATTCAATGTGGAACATTTATTGTTAAACAGGTTGAATTTTCCTTAGTTTTTCCATTTCATCCTGCCTGTACACTGAATGCTAATATTTAAGTTTCTCTCTATTATAATTAAGGAGAATGCTATATTTCTTCCTTGAATTGTTAAGTACAATGAGGAAAAGGAAACAAATTACAGTTCTCAACTTATAGTCCTTCATTTAGTGAGCATTCTAAGTTACAGCAGCACTGAAAAAAGTGATTTATGTCCATTTTTCACACTTATGATCATTGCAGCATTCCCATGGTCACATGATCAAAATTCAAATGCTTGGCAACTGGTTCATATTTATGACGGGTGCAGTGTCCTAGGGTCATGTGATCACCTTCTGTAATTTTCTGACAAGCAAAGTCAAGGGGAAAGCCAGATTTACTTAACAACTGTGTTACTAACGTAACAACTGCAGTGATTCACTTAACAACTGTGGCAAGAAAAGTCATAAAATAGGGCAACACTCACTTAACAAATGTCTTACTTAGTAACAGAAATGTTGGGCTCAATTGATCATAAGTCGAGGACTACCCGTAATTTGCATTCAGTTTTCTCACCAACTCTGAATTGAAGTTGTTGGAATTGCTGTTTTTAGATTTAGAGAAATGTATTAGATATTAGGATAATATTTGAGGCACATTTATAAATATTGCTTTGGAGCTTTCCAGCTGTCCAGCTTTCCAGCTGTCAACATGATAAGAAAGCAAATATAACTCTGGTAATGTGTACTAGCATTGTGATTAGGCAACTATGGTGCACTCTGCAGGACTAGGCTGAAACTGTGGAGCTATCTACAAGTCTTGGAACTCACACAGCATAATCAAACTAAATATAGACAAGAGGAAAGAGTAGCAGCTAAATCTCTTTTTTTAAAACCAGCCAGTATCAAATCTCAAGTGTATTTTCATGTAGCTCAAAGTGCAGTTTTAGAATAAGACTAATCACAATGTTTCCAGGGAAGGCGCATCCCAGAATTAGGCACATATTATTGTGATCTTGTCAGTCCAAATGATCAATATTGCAGTATATAGCTTTTCAGTGTAGGCCTGCCTTCTTTTTAAAAAATTAAATGCATGAATATTTTGATAAAAAGCAAAAATATTTAAGAAATATAAGATACTTCTCTTATATAGCAGGGCTATATAGGCTATATAGGGGATAACGCCAGAAAAGCACTAGGATGGAGTTTTCCAGGGTGTTTATCAAAGGTACACTCTAAGCTTTCTTATATAAAACACACTGATTTTGTCCTTTTGTATTAGAAGTTTGGTTTCATATCAAATATGAGCGGACTTGTTTTAGTAGAAATTAAAATACAAAAATTCTATCACAGCTAAATCTTCAATGGAGTAGGTAATATTTTAATAGTAATTTTTAATAAAAGTTTCAGTTGTAAAAGGAAAAGATAACACAAACTAAAAAAGACAAATGAAAAAGGTGCAAAAAAGAAAAGAAAAAGAACTCTAAGAAAACAACTTCCCACTCTCATCATGACAAGTATAAACAATTTCATAATTTCTTCACCTTTTTTTAATTACCAAATATAAATCTCTCATCCCATAACTCATCTCTTAACTTTAAGCAAATACAATAAGTAATACAGTATCTTCTCCAATCCAAGTGTCAGCACAAAATCCAAACAGAGCCTAAAATAACATTAATTAACATAAGTATATAAAACTCAATATTCTACATCTCAACTTTTAGCTGTAAGCAAAACTACATTGAAAAGGCATAAAGTGGTCCCAATAGCCTAGTGTAAACAAAAACCTGAAGTTTAACATGACAAAGAAGGACCATTTCCCCTTTATAAAATAAAACATTCACAAATATCCTTTACTTTAGGGGAAAAAAAAGCTTAAATACCATGTTAACTGTAAGCAAACTCAATATAGAACCCATTCCATTCCAAATGCCAACAGTTTTGAAGAGAATCACTCCAAATAACAATATATCCCACTCCCATTATCATTAGACCAACAATCAAGAAGCAAGCAATACCCCAATCAAGGAACTGTCAAACAAGCTAACAATAAACAACAGTCCAGTCAAGGAACCATCAAGACCACTTCCACCAATACTAAAAGGGAAAGCCGCTAGTAAATTAAGGGCAGACCCCATTGCCTATTACCACTGATGTTGTTACCTAGATTGGTAAAGAAACAGCTGCAAGAAAACTACCAAGCTCAGAGAGCACCAAGGAACCCACACATCCCATCCAAACAAACATTCCATATCTCAACTCTTAATTAAAAAAATGTGCCGCCTGAAGTTTTTTAGGGACATTGTCTATTCATAGTTGATCATTTAAACATCAGAGAGGAGCTTCTAAGTAATTTACAACCTGTCTTTTCCATTTTCCTCAAGCAGCTATTTTCTGTAAAGGGGATGCCCTGTCACATTGCACCTGGATATGATTTATTCTTTATTAGTCTAGTGAAATGTGACAGGCTCACCCAGTCTTTCTAAAAGTATTATTTCCAAGAGCGTTTTACCGCTTCTCTGCAAATAAGATGAAATAAACTATATTGATAGTAGGACTTACTCAAATATATTCTCAGAGACTGCATTGTAATTCATTGCCCTACTGAGCATTTTGTTTTTGAGGACTAATAAAAACACTATTAAATAAAGACATGTCTGGTAACATGCCAAACATGAAGTTACTGTGTGGTGATGAGCTCCTATTGTGGTTACACTGAATCAATAGACTTCAACCAACCAAGACCTATTCGAACATTTATTCCTTGCCCAATGTAGTATTTTTGGCTTGTACCAAATACTATAAACATACGTTTTTTGACACAAGGTCTGATTCTGAAATTAGTTCGCCAACCAAGTGCTTTGACTCCACTCCCTCCCTACAGCTACAGAAATTGCTTTAAAGTAATAATGCAAGAACATTGAAATCATGATGATCCATATCAACTCATATCTATTCGGATATTAATTTATTGGTAGTTCTAATTCTGAAGATTAAAATTGCCTGAAAAATTAATTATACTGTGCAGCCTGAAAGCTAAATAACTAAAAGTTTTAAAGCAAACTAAATTACTAAAAAGTTTTAACGCAAAGTAGATGATAGTAATCGGGAATGTTATTTTCATCATTTTTATTGCCACAGGATATTAGCATTATGCTTAATACAAAAAAGGAAATCAATATAATGTCTCATAAAGAGACCTAAGTACTAGCCTTTTAACAGGATATTACTTTTCTGATAAATTTTGTAGATATATTTCTTATTAAAATGATGAATACAAAGCTTTTGATGAACGAAAGATCTTGATTATCCTGAAACCAAAAGTATAATTATAGGCTGTAATTCCTAATGTCTAGTCAAATTTTGTGAAAATTAAATCTATCTAATTTTCCTTGGCTATTAAAACAATTATCCTTGTTTTCTTGTATTAGTCATTTCAGCCTTTGCCAAGCTAATCACCTCCAAATTTGTGGAGCCATCTCCGTCAAAATGTCTGAGATTATGAGATACATTGTTTGATACATTTGAAAAACATTGGATTTTTCTGTTAAGTCAATGTAGAAATGTGTCTTCTATGACAGATTGGCTTCATGGGAATATGCTCTACTCTTTCAAGCATTTTGTTCTGTGAATAAGAAAAAGAGTTAGATGTCAACTTCAAAGTATACAGTATTCTTTATACTTACTGAAATACAGGGTACTCAGGATTTCAGAGCTTTGGAATTTTGTATCAATACGTGTCAGTACAGTACAGTAGACTTTCTCTAAGCAACACATGTAAGTGAATGTGCTCATTTTAGACAATTATTTTTTTAACCTAAAAATGCTAGAAACAGAAATGTTAAAAAAAAATCTCAGTTGCAGCAGATTAGAAAAGAAGGAATAAATGAACATGTTTATAGATTTACTGAATATGCTGAAGATAATAATTCATATACCTCTATTAATGCCGAGTACTCTATGGTCAAATGTTTATTAATTTAAAAAGATCTGTGCATTGTAGTATTCTGCACTATATTTAACATATTTGGAAGTTCTATTCGATTTTTTTCCTTCTATTCAGTCATGTCTGATTCCTGGAGACTGCCTGGACAAGTCCCTGCATTTTTCTTGGCAAGGTTTTTCAGAACTAGTTCACCATTGCTTCCTTCCTAGAGCTGAAAGAAAGTGACTAGCACAAGATCACCCAGCTGGCTTTGTGCTTAAGATGGGACTAGAACTCACAGTCTCCTGGTTCCTACCTTTATGTCTTAGCCACCGCACCAGACTAGCTCTGTTGTTAAAGTTATCTCATTTTATCATGTATTGAAATGTAATTTTTAAAAAATATATATAAATAAATGTTATTTTCTGATGACATTCTGGTTACTCATTGAAAATAGTTCAGCAGAAATCAGTACTACTTCCTGCTGACCCTAAAATAAGTTATAGGTTATTTTATATATTTTTTAGAAAATGTATATCTATCTATATATCTGTATTTCAGGTTTGGGATGCTGTGGATGAAGGACGCTGTTTGAAATCATACTTTATCCATACCGGTGCTGTCCGAGCTATTCAGTGGTCTCCCTGTGGAAGAAATGCACTGAGCGGAGGCTTTGATTTTATGCTTCATTTAACAGATATTGAAACAGGTACTAATACCCTTAAGTAGACAGCACTACAATGTGGTTAATATATAAAAAAATACCTTTATAGCAGTGGTGTCGAACCTTTTCGGCACTGTGAGCCGAAACGGGCGCGCGCACGCCAGAGACACAGCTGCGTGTGCGTCAACACCCGGAAATGCTACAGCACATGCCAAAACCAGGAACAGGAATGGCGTGCGCTGCAGCATGTAGCTGAAACAGCTGAGGAGAGGGAATCCACGCTTCAGCAAGGATCAGCTGTGCTTCGGAACCCAAAGCATTAAAGGTAAGGATAGTTCAGGGGCAGGTGGGAGGGCCCAAACCGAAGCCGCACGTGCTGAGAGGGAAGGCTCTGTGTGTGCCACCTGTGGCACGCATGCCATAGGTTCGACACGACTGCTTTATAGTATTTGGGGCTTGGAAACAGAATGCCATCTTCTTACTAACTGGAATGTTCTGCTCATTAAAAAAAAAAATGCAATTTTGGTGAGATATTTTGAGAAGTTATTTTCTCTAGGCTAAATTATTGATAAAATCTTTTATTTCCACGGGCAGGGAGTTTTTGATGTGAATAAGCGTTCTGTTATGTGAAATTGTTTTATACATTGTAGCTGCAATATGTTTAAGAAGTTCTGATTCTGGTTTAAAGGTAAGAAGTTCAGATGTTCAGTCCTACAGTCAGCTCTTCCTTTTCTCTGGGAAAACCACATGACTGCTGGCTGCTCTGTGTAATGGTATAGCTGTGTTTTCAACCTTGGCACTCTTAAGATGGCTGGACTTCCTCTCCCTCACATTTTAATTTTGAAAAATGCTATGGTAGAGGCTTATAGAGGTGATGGGAGAAACAAAGGAAGCAGACTCAAGTTAGTTACACAAAGGGAACAAGAAATGCAGTGATACAGAAAATGAGGCAGAACAGGGGAGGGAACAAAACACTAAGGTAACATAGAGGAAAAATATAACAATACTTGAAATACGAAGACATAAAGAATGAAGAATAAATTAAATACAGGTAATCCTTGACTTACAACCACAGAAGAGATGAGAGAAGCAGAGGAATCAAGATCTACAGTATATCAGTGGCAAGAAAGCCATGATAAAGCAGCATGAAGTGCAGTAATTGGAAGGCAGCAGAGATAGAAGGAAAAGATTGGAGGATTTGGGGTCTGTAAGGCAGATTGTAGCTCACACCAGATATCCCATTGGGCTGTACCTGTTCCACTTCAACCACATTGTGGTTAAGCACACACATTATCTTTATTAACACACACATTATCTTTATCATAATGTTTCATTGTGTGTAAAACTCTTAAAAGAACACGAGAAAGCCTTTGTCCTAGATGTTGAGAACAAGCAAGAAAATTAGATTTTGTGCTCCTTTTGTTCTCCTTTTAAATTCCACAGAGTGTTGTCCTTGAAGCTTTGGCTTTCAAAAGCATGTTAAAATATTTTTTTTGTTGGTGTGTGACCAACCTTTTCAAAAATGTGCTGTTACATGTTGGAGGACTCAATATTTAATTGCTACACCTGTATGTATGTTTGTGTGTGGGTGTGCATGAATACACACAACATAAATATCATGATTATTTACTGTGAGACTCCCCATCCTCCTTTTCTTGTTTATCATTAATGTGCATTTCTCACAAAGATGTCACTAATGCTTTCAGCAGAAACCAGCTTGTTACCAGAAATCAAACTGGGTACATTCTCACTTGAAAAATATGAAGCCAGCTGTTCAGATTAGAACTTAATTACAGTTCATTCACCTGTCTTCATTATTCTCCATCAGCACAGAGCTTATTTCATTACTGATTAATTTCATTTAGATATATTTTAGTCACAAGTTTGTGGGTAATTTTTTTTTCTAGAAAATACTTTTTCATACAGGTTAAGAGAAACTTTTTGAAAACTGGCTTGGAAGAAATCTGGCCTGATTTCCTTGTTGCAATTATTTAGGTAAATTACAAGTTTGTAAACTTTATTACACACATACACATCCCTCTGCTTTTTAAAGACAGTTTTTGCTAACCTAGCACTATATAGAAATGTGGGTTGGTGATTTTGAAAGTGCAACACCTCTGGAGATATCTGGCTGACTTATGACCCTGTGTTATATGGAAGGTATAGCAGCCCAATTTTTCTATGCTTTGGGGAATTTATGAAGTTCCTGGTCAAGTAGGGAGAATCTTTCTTCTCCTAATTACATAAGTGTTTAATTTTCAAGGAGCTACAATTAATTTCTGTTTCTTTAATACCTTCCCAATAATTTGGAAATGAGTATTTGCCATGTTTAAAGCAGGAATGTGATTCTCAATGATCCAGTAGAGATAATTGAGTCCCTGGAAGAGCAAATTGGCGTCAGATGAAGTACAGATAGGTGGTGGTTAAGGACAGATGGATGCCTAAGGTAGTAGTGTTGACTCACAGGGCCGTTTACCACAAGGCATTTTGGAAGACATTTTACTAAGTGTTTTTGAGGACAGGTCCTCACGATGTTGACTTCATGTCATTCTCACCCCACTGCTGAAACAGTGATATTATTTTCCCCACGTGGACAATGTAGGACACCAGTTTGCTCATTTCTAAATGCATGGCAAGCCTGCAGCAGAAGTGCTTGCCCTTTCCCCCTGTGTATTACACCTCCATAGCAAGTTTGGTTTTTGGTGTAAGAAAGACTGGATACTATTGTTGGAGTACACTAAATAGAAATGGGTGAGATAAAGTCATGCATACACCAATATGGAATGGAAGTAGGAGAAGGAAGAGCTTTTTGCATGACCAAAAACTATTCTCAGAGGAAATTAGCTTCAGGAGGGTAAAAGGAAAGTAAGATCTAATAGTGTTGAAAGCCCTCTGACTCAGAATTCTCTACTTTGAATTTCAACTCAGCTCTCCCAATCTCTTAAGAAGCCTTTGGGGAATGGAGGTTGTTTGATAGAAATGTATCAATCTTCTAGTATTCTGACAAAAGTATTTCCAGGAAGATCAATAGTCCTGTCAGAAGAAACACATAGTAAATAATCAGACACTAAAGGTAAATAAATAATAGTTAAACCTTCAACCACCCTACCATATATTCAGGAGAACAATTGATTGCTGGTATTCCCATTGGTAGATGATGCTGGGCAGAAGACAAAAGATTGGTGGGGGGATCCTCCAACTGTTCTGAAACTACTTGGAAAGGGCAGCCACACTGTGCAGCCTCCTCTGTGAAAGATGTGAGAAGTAGGGTTAAATGTTGATATAGCCCAACTTAAGAATGGAGGGGAAAGCTCATTAGTGTGACCGTGGGGAATGGCCAATAGAAATACAGAGCTGAAAGGAGTTACCATCAAATTAATCCCTCCTTAGTGTAAGAATCCAATTATTCCTTGTAGATGGCTCTCAGGACTTCATATTAACACATCCAGAGGGGAGAAATCACCAGTGCTCTCCAGTGATTGATCTCGTATCAAATTGTTCTTACTTTTAGAAAGTGCGCTTAATGTTCAATGAAAACCTGCCCTGCCATAATTGAAAACCATTATTTCATGTCTTGCACTTTGAGGCAGCAGCAACAATCACACACCTTATGATATTATTTTGAGTACTTCAAGAGCGCTTTCACATTCCTCCTCAGTTGTTCTTCTCAATGATGTACAGACCAAGCTCCTTCATCTATCCTCACTTCTCATAAGTGCAGGGTCAAAGTCAGGAAGAGGCCATAGTCCAAAGCAGCTCCGTAATCCAAGAATGTTGGAAGGGATCTTTGAAGTCATGTAGTTCAACTCTCAATTAGTATAATCAGTATTGCACAATGAGAATCAGTTGATAGTGCTCGGGCAGGCTGGCACTACAGTTCTGAAGAGGCTTTTGAAGCAAGAACCTAGTCCTCTAAGTTTGTCAGTGTCAGAGCCCTCATGATTCAAGGAGGTGAGGTGGCATGCTTTCTGCCATGGCTTTTCAATCTGAAAAATTAGTCTTTTCATAGTAGTCCTTTATGGATGAGACATGGCTAAACTATTAATGTAGTTCTAAGTTTTAGTCCTAAACTGCTCACAAATTTGATAGGAAAATAGACACACACAGAAACACACACACAATAACACAAATATAGAAAGATTGCAATAACTACAGTATTGATACAGTCTCACAAGATGGTCAGTGGCCCAGGACTATAATCCTCTGCAAAATTACCTAGGGTTAAGCTCCACTGAATGCATTCTTGCTTATTATTTCTGATCAGTTTGAAAATTATACTGAGCCAAAGAATTTTCAGCTTTTAATTAGAAATGCAAATATTAATTAGAGCACCTTTTGTTTACAAAAATCGATCAATTCCATCAAAGAATATATAGGTAGCCCTCGATTTATAACTGGTTGCTTAGTGACCATTTGAAGTTATGACCAACCTGAAAAATGGAACTTAAAATCCAGATTTGATATTTTGATGGTCCTGTGACCCAACTTTCAGGCGCCCAGCAACATGGCCACATTGACAGTCTTTTGCACCCCACAGCCCCACAGTTACTGTGCTTTATGCTTGCTTCTGCTTTTCAGCAAAACTGCTGAAAAAGATTGATAATGATTGTGGAGTTTGTTTAACAACTGTGGTGTTTGTTTAATTACTGTCACCAAAAAAGACCATAGAATTAGGTTGGTCACATGACTGGCTTGTTTTATAACTGTTATGACATATGACCACACATGCTTATGTGACCTTTTTTGCTCCTTTCATTCAGAAGCTCAAGGCAGCCACTCCTTTTCTAGTGTTCCTTACAACTCCCTCGGGAGAGAGCTTGGCCTGTGAGAATTTGGCTGGCCCGGAGTCAGCCGATGAGTTTTGGTGGTTGAGATTTAACTAGGGCCTGGGCCTTTCTACTCCTAGTCCTGCATCTTAACACTACACCATACTTGCTTTCCCTGCTTCTATTGTTTATCCTAGTAATCCTGCAGAATACACAGTCTTCTATTTTGCTCTTCGTCACTTTTTTTTAGAGTAGATTCTTAGCCACACTGCATTGGCTCAAAGAAATGGATGATTGTCGCACTAAGTCTTACAGCCATATTTGTCAAATCGATTTACTTTTTATCCCACTTCCCCCCTCCCCAGAAAACAACTGATATAGATGGTTCTGTCTCGGAAACTGCTTTCCACCACTCCTTAAGTGTCCTGATGGAATCAGGACATAAATTGAGGTCTCCCAATCCTAGTTCAGTATTCTAGAGCAGTTTATTCTAGCCAAGCCATCCAGATAGGTTTCAGTATATATCCCATTATCTTTATCACATATGCTAAGCAAATCCCTCCATATAGACACATACATATATACTGTACAGAGGCAGTCAAGAAGAGCATTTGAAGCAGCTGCACAAGTCCTGCAAACAATTCAACTTGCTTAAAGATTAGAAAGAAGTGATTCATATACACTCTGTATACTTTACAGGATACTTTTTAACTGCCTGGGCAGCCCTGTTAATAAGGACAATAGCGATCTTATACCTCTGGAGGGCACCAAAAGGGAATATCTGCTCAAGCCAATGCTAACTTTTTATTCTGTATGTTGCATCGTGACGATAGAAAACAATAATGGCAAACAAACCCAATTCAATGCTAAACAGATTATTATGCGAAGCAGTTCTTTTTCTGAGATAACTGGCCAGTGCTTGATTATCATTTTGCATAAAGCTTAGTTTCTTTTGCCCTGGAGTATAATATTAATTTCATTGTGTCATTTTTGGAGTGTGTTGTAACTGATATTGGATATTAAAACATAGCCACATCTAAGATTGCAATTTTGTGTTTAAATTTGAAATTTATATGTTGTAGCATTTACATAATAGCGAACATTTTAATTAAACTGCCAGCACTTTGTCACAAATAAAACAATACAGCTGCACCTGCAGATTGCTGGGTGGGGTGAAGATAATCATGTTATTTGCATGCCATGAGTGCAGTGTGGTCCATTAGCAAACTGAAATGCCACTTTGATATGATTTAAAGCACTTTATATGATGGATGGAAAGTTGCCCAACACTACAGTTACTTTAATGTTCATGAATTAAATGTCATTTAAATTGTCTCCATAAATACATTGGTCTAGTTTTCATGGAAAAATTAGGTTATTTAAAACTAGTCTGCTTGATTCTGCATTTTTTCCTCCATCATCGTTCAGGTGTCACCTGAGATTGGAAGATGCAAATATTGAAATGAGTAAAATTATCTTACGTTATCCAAAAATTAGAACACTCTCTTCCCTCCCCAATTGTAATTCTGCGGCTTCTGAGTGGATACTAAGTGAGCTCCTGAAGTACCAAAGAAGTAGAACAAAAAAAATTGGAGCTAATATATATATTTGAATTTATAGCTACCACTGAAAGAGCATTTTGGAAAGTATAACTAAGTAATAGCTTTTCTTTGAGAAGAATGACTGTCAGGGAGGAAATAGGTGGTTTATAGAAGATGTTTGGAAAACTCAAGAACAAGTTAGACTTCCTGCTTCCTTACCTCTGACTTGAATGGAATGCAACCTTATCCCCAGATGAGTCTGATTTCTTGAATTCAGGTGTAACATCTAGCTAGGATCAAAATAATTTAGGAGTTACAAGCAAACAATTAAACCATGCTTTTGGATTTTCAGTATGTAAACTGAGGAGAGATGTAATAGTTGCTCAATGTACCCTCATCTAAAAGAAAACAAAATCTATAAATTGGCAGTTAGAATTTAACGTTCACTTGAGAAGCTAGATGTTTTAATAATGCAAATCTATTAACTTTGTACTGAAAACATATGTAATTGTGAACAAGATAGTGAACAAGTGAGGCAGCTAACAACCCACAAAGCAAATCACTAGTCAACAGTGTAATAATGTGGCTATTTATTTTATTTTATATTGCTATGGATAACTTGGCCCTACAAACGGCTTAGTATTTCTTAGTCATGGCATGTTTAAAATGTGTGGATTTCCACTCCCAGAATTCTCCAGCAAGAATTAGAGATTTTTTACAAATTAAAATGGTGGGTGGCTACTATCCGGTGCTTCATCTGGATAGTAATGATCAGCTGTCCGGGGAAGGGGGAGAGGCAAAAATAAGTTCTGTTGATAGGAGTAACTTCATCAGTTTCAACTTCTGATAAATGAATGATATGTGACTAGGAACACCCAACATGACAGACATGTTTATGAAACTACTAATAACATCGTTTCCAAATGTTAAACATATTGAAGACCAGAAATAGATTGGGGATTTCAACGTTTTTGTCATTACATTCTATGTACTCAGGACATGGTAGGGCCACAGATGTCAACATAATTTTTATAGAGTGCTAATCTGCTTGACCAAGAAAGACTGAATAATAGATTGCCAATATTTATAATTAATCTGATCTCTCTGTAGGCATCCTATTGCATCTATCTCAAGGAGGCTGATGTAAAAAAAAACAAAGTATAGCTTGCCTTTCCTGAACTGGATATGAGATACCATCTCTGTGTTCCTAGTGACTGACTATAAATAAATAAGTCTCTGTGTCTGTTTTTATATCTTTATTGCTTTATAGCTTAAGATGATCCCCTCCTTTTTTGTACTTTTTCCGTAACATCATTCTGACAATTCTACAATGTCACCTTTTATTCTGAGGAAAGTAGAAAAGGAACTAAGTTGGACATAGAATGGTTTGAAAGAGAACTCAAAGGAAATTGCAGTAAACGTTAGGGACAAAAGGATGCCACTATTGACAAGAGAGAAGCGAATAGCTAAAGTATTCCAAAACATTAGCCAACACTTTTTAAAACTATCTTTTTAATTTCATATTGTCTATGAAATTGCTTGCAAATTATACTATACTTGTATGTCAGTTCTCTTAAGTTTTTATCATTCTTTTTCTTGGAGTTGAGGATTTGACACAAAAGGGAACAATTAAAAGCAATCTTCAGGGAAAATAATAGATAAGACAACAATACAGGTTGTCTTTCTGACTTACACTTGTCAGGTGAGTTGCACCCCATTTTATGACCCTTTTGTTAAACAAATCACTGCAGTTGTGAATCATGCGGTTGTTAAATAAATCTGGTTTCCCCATTGACTTTGCTTTTCAGAAGCCAGCTGGGAAGGCTACAAATGATAATTACATGACCCCAGGATTCTGCAACTGTTATAAATGCAAGCCAGGTGCCAAGTGCCCAAATTTTAATAACATGATCATGGGGATGCTACAACAGTCGTAAGTGTGAAAACTGGTCATAAGCCACTTTTTTTCCAGTGCCGTTGTAACTTTGAATGGTCACTAAGTGAATGGTTGTAAGTCAAGGATTAGCTGTATGTCATAAACCAATACTGTAAAGTAGAGGTTTATTTAAATTAAAACAATGTTTATTTTAAGAAATTGTAAAGGCAATCTGATTCTGAAGTAAATTTCAAGGGAAAGAGGTACATTTTCTGTGTTGTTTTAGACAACATGAGACTTCCTGGATAAAATGACCCATAACAGCAAAACGTACTGTGGTGGATATTGAAGGGTGTTTTTTCTATGGCAGCCAATAAAGCTTTCTGGCAGTACTCTTAATGCTCTTTGCCATTTTATCTTCCTGTATCTTCTTTGAACATGGAAACAAAAATTAGAATGAAAAGAATTGGCATCTTTCCTTTGCATTCTCCCTTTTGGTGCTGTTACACAATGACTTTAGAGGCAGTAGACAATAGGAATAGAAACTCTTCCTTTGAAGGCATTATCTGTGATTCTGTTTTGAGATTGCTTTGGGCCACAACAGCTTTTGAACTTTTATTATAATCCCTGCAAAACATTTTCTGACCTTAACAAACTAAGTTTCAAACATTCAGCTGTTGCCATATCACAGAATTACCTAAAATCAAAAGTTCTTGGGAGATACCATTTTCTCCTTTGCTAGATGTCACAGGAAAATCAGTAGCTTAACCTAATCTCTTCCTGGGCTATATTTAAACATGTGGCATTTAATTACTGAGGATAAGTTTTCTGATCAGTGATATTGATTGGCAAATATTCTATACTTTCAGGTAGAAGTCTCTGACAGTTAAATTTTTTGGATAATTAATTTTGGGTAATGGAGAGAATATAGGTAACTGGAAAGAGGAAACTAAAGATTTTCAGATAGATATAAAGCAAAACTTTGATTGTCTTCTTATAATTTAGGCTTTGCCTTTATCTGTTCTCTCATCCTTTTCCATGTATTGTACTTCTTGCAGAAATATTTTCTTTTATTTATGGTACATTACAATATTGAAACCTTCTGGATCATACTGTATATATTTCCTGCTTATCTCTCTTGCCACAAAGGACATGATTTCACAGCAATTTGTACTTCAGATCAGACCAAATTCCATACCTTATTTTGAAAGCATGCATTTGGAGAAGATTTGAATATAATTTCCTGTACTCCAATTCGGCTTAGTCTACTATTCTACTCCAATAATAGAAATGCTTTTTGGAGGCCCACCAACAAGAGATGAGGTCACTGATATTTCTCACTAAAGTTCTGCAGCCATTGGTATTTAGAGACAATAGCAATAGCAATAGCACTGTATTTATATACTGCCTATCAGGGCTTGCAACCCTCTCTAAGCGGTTTACAATG